>JAGFNQ010009968.1:0-16704 GCA_024364735.1 Boesenbergia rotunda
GCAATGCAAGTATGTAGCCCAGCACCTGTGGCTATGCAAACATGACGCCTAGCACCTGTGGCGGATGCAATATGTAGCCCAGCACCTGTGGCTATGTAAATATGATGCCAGCACTTGTGGCAATGCAAGTATGACGCCTAGCACTCGTGGCGATGCAAGTATGAAGCCCAGCACTCGTGGCTATGTAAATATGATGCCCAACACTCGTGGCAATGCAAGTATGACGCCTAGCACTCGTGGCGATGCAAGTATGAAGCCCAGCACTCGTGGCTATGCAAATATGATGCCCAACACTCGTGGCAATGCAAATATGATGCAAGCATGACTGGTGACGGGCTCAGACCTCAGGGGAGCCGATAGTCTCCATCATGATAATAACATCATGCTAATAGCTCAATCAATATAGGAAACCTGACTGCGCGACGGGCTCAGACCTCAGGGGAGCCGATGATCGCCAGTATGTAATCATACAGAGCCTACAGCTCGGTATAGAACCTAGAGGGTAAAGTATGCTAACGACACCCTCCTCACTAATCAGATTCTCAACCATACATTGGTAGAAAAGGTACAGGTCTAACACATGCATCCAGATCTAACCATTCTACCCTAGGTATCCATGCAAGATATATCTAGGAATCAATCCAACTACAGATACAAAGTGACCTATTACTGTATCTAAGCATATATAGACGCATGGCAAATATTGAGACTGTATGGAACTACACAGGAGTCATCTAAACAACATAAATCTGATCATAATACACAAAGGCAGGTAAAGCGTATAAACTTACTATTATCTATAACAAATTATGCATAATAGTAAGACAATATCTAAAAAGATAAGTCAGGGGTACCCGTCTTAAAGTAAGAGTCTGTATCAAATGAGAGTCTCCGTCCAAGAAGTCCAATGCAAACAGTCAGTGTCCTGTGTCAAAGGACGTATTAGATAGCTATTTCCATAGGAATAACTAACTAATCAACTACTAATCCATATAGGTAGCAATCTTAATTATCATAATCATTTAACTAAAAATAATTAAATGATTAGCTCTTAGCTACCCAATCGTATATGGTTCAACTAAATTACCCAAACTAGGTTTTAATCCCACTTCTAACCTATGTAACGCCCCAAAATTCCCATTTTTAGTTCTTAAAGTCCTTAGAATTATTTAAAAATGGTTTAGAAATATTCTAGATATTTTTAGGAATTTTTAGAATATTTTTATGGAATTTTCCGAGTCCGTTTGGTATTTTAAAAAAAAAAGAAAAAGAAAAGAAAAAGGAAAAACCACTTAAGGGCAACCGGTGGTTCGAACCCGCGACCAGCAGGAGACAAGGCAAGCGCACGACCAGCCAGGCTAGGGTATCAAGCACAGCAAGGAATGGAGAGAAATATATTTAAGGTGTAGTTAGGTTAATCCGCCCCCATAAGTATAAATAGGTAATTAAAGAGAGAAGTTTTATTTCTCTCCTCTCCAAACCCTCACGCCGACTTCTCCTCTCTTGGGCGAAACAACACCAAGCTCTAGGGGGCCGGCCAAGGCTCTCCTCCAAGAGATCTTCCAATATTCGGAATCCCCGTGACGAGAGGAATGCGTAGGCGCGAAGAATTCTCCGAGATCTCAAGTTTCTTCCGAGCCCTATACGTCAATCTTGGTTGTAAGTCCAAGATATCAATGTAAGTACTGCTCACCTGCAGTAAGAGGCGGTTTTTCCGCGAGAATTTCCTTTAAAAGTTTTAAAAGAGATAGTTTCTTTAGTTTATGATTTTTTTTGGCATGTGATATTAGTTCATTATATGTTTGTATAAGTTGATTAAGCACCCTATATGAGATTAGGGCTAAGAAAAGTTATGAGAAAAGAAAAGAGAAGATAAAGATAAGAAAAGAAAAGGCCAAGGCCTTAAGAAATCCCCAAAAGTCAAGACTTAGGGATTTTAGCACGCAAGGTGCTCGAGAAAATGCCAAGGCATTTACAGATAAGAAAGAAAAGAAAGAAAAGCTATTTTATTTTCTAAGGCCAGTACCCGGCATCCAAGGGCGTCGTTAAAGAAATCCAGGTGTCCAATTCCAAGGTCTTGGCCCTGGTAGACCAAGGTCTGCTCTATTAGGATTGGTGGCTCGCTACCCCAACCTTTTAGGGAATGCGCATATGAGATGGTACTTACGTCTTCAGTGGATCCAAGTGATTATTATTTTCAAGTATATGCGTTAGCAAACTTTTCTAAAGTTTAAGAAAGTTTTCAAAAGATAAAGAATAGCTAAAGTTTCAAGTTGAGCCAAGAAAAGTAAATTGAGATTTATTATTGCTTGAGTATGCATGTTTTGAGTTATACATGTTCTTAGTTTTCTTTCAAGCATATAAGTATCTCATATGATTTTCATATTGTTCAAGAAGCATGTTTGCACATTTCGAGATTTTGTGAGCTAGATAGTACTTACTAAGCTTTTTGCTTACTAGTTGCATTTCCTCTTACTGCAGATAAAGGTAAAGGCAAGCAATTCTGAAGGAAGGCGACGAGGCGGTGCTGAGTAAAGTGTGTGTGGTGGCTGATTTTGGAGAGATCTTTGAGACGAGACAATTTAGTTATTTGAATTACAATGTTTTAGTTTATTCAATTTCAAGTTATTGCTTTATGGAGTTTAGCGAACATTTAAGCTTTGGATAGTTTTACATGCTCAATTTCTTAGAGTTAAGATTCTATGTCATTTCATTTAGCATACGTATCCTTATAATTGCATTGGATGAGTAAAAGTATGAGTAGTTGGAAATACTGATACTTTGTTGGAGAAATAGATGTTTGTGCCAAGATAGTATTAATTTCTCTTTGAATCAAGTTTTATTGCTTAAATATGTTTAGAAGAGTTGCATTCACATTTCATAATGCTTTAGCAAGGTTCTAGAACATATATTTGGTGTTATGAATGCACAGGAGTCTAGATTGGTACAAACTCTATTGTTAAAGTTTATATAAACTCGAATAGTTCATTTTCTTCCGCAAAAATCCTAATTTCAAGTTTATGGATTCATTTTGATTGGCTAAATTGTTTAGAAAACTGACATAGAGTATAGAAATGGTGTCATGATTCTATATGGCTCGAAAGTATAGGTTTGGTGGAGTTTTGAAGCAAGTGCCGAAACCTGTAAATTCAGAATTCAGGCCTATCAGTCGACTGATACAGTATCAGTCGACTGATACCCGAAGGTTGAGTTGGGTGAGGCAGGTTTCAATAAGTATCATTTTACGAGTTTTTGAGAAAGGAAGTGTGACATGGTAACATGCATGACTATTTAAGTTAGAATATCATTCTTAGATGAATTTAAAAAGAAAAAAAAAGATTTCCGCATTTCTATTAGTTGTGCATTAGAGTCGAGAAGCAGAGAAAAGTAACGATCCGTCTAAGGCAGAGAAGGCGGGTCGCTACAACCTATCCCTGGGACCAAACTTAGACATATCACAACCATGCTGGATTAGGCATCAAGCAAATCTAGGTTAAACAAATCCGTCAAATTCTCCAAGAACAAACTCATCGTAATCTTCAACACTCAGGGCAAGAAGGAAGACACATATCTATATCTCCCAACACATAACCAAGGATAACCTAGAATAAATACATGTTCAAAATATCTCACAGCCACGACAACAAAATATCAAGCTCAACACAAAAAAACAAAGATACAGAACCTAACTATTCCCAAAGGAAACACATACAGATTAAGCACTCCAATTGGAGCTTCTTCCAAACTAACCAGGAACATATGCAAAGAGCTCATGGTAGCAACATCAAAACCACCCAACAACTCTCATAAACCCAAGACAAGGAAGAACACATCCAAACCCATGATCAGGATTCCTCCATGATCTATAATCCAGGGAAACAAGTTCATGTTGGTGCAGAATGCACCTAAGTCAAACCTGTGTTTTGATAATGGCAACATAGGTCAAAAGTTAAGTCTTTCTTATTTTCTAACAAGTTAATCTAGTGTGCAGTTTCAAGCCCTAGCGAAGGACTGCTAGGCACTGGCGAAGGACTGCCAGTTTCAAGCCCTAGCAAAGGACTGCTAGGCACTGGCAAAGGACTGCCAGTTTCAAGCCCTAGCGAAGGACTGCTAGGCAACTGGCGAAGGACTGCCAGTTTACAAGACCTGACAAAGGACCGTCAGGCAAAAGTCCAACCAAAGGAACGGTTGGCATCAGGTAAATTCTCCCGAGAGGAGTAGGTGAGGACGCGTTCCCCGTCGAGGGAACAGTAGGCGTCGGTTCGACCTAGGGCTCCATTTTGGAGACCAAAGTCAGAACCAAGACAGCTAAGGCTGTATAAAATCTAATAAATTATTATGTTATTGTGTTTTGGACTAACCCTGGATGCAGGACCGAAGGAACGTGTGTCTGCAGCTCAGAAAGCCTCAAAGGAAAGAGGCAGTTGCTGAGTAGGGTGCCCGGAGCGTCCGGGGCGCCCCCAAGGGCCATACAAAACAAGTAAAGAAAATAGTGGTTCGAATACATACTGGGCCGGGCGCCCCCGTGCTCCCGGGCGCCCCCGCTGCTCCCGGGCGCCCCCTGCGCTGTGGGCGCCCCCATGCGCTTACCTCGAACCAGAACCCCTCGAAGCTAAGGAGATAAACTTTGACCCGGTCAATGCGGGCGCCCCGAGCGCTTCGGGCGCCCCGGTCAAAGCGGATCCAGAGGATAGACGCTGACCGAGATCTGTGTGGATCAAAGGCCACGTGGGGGGCGCCCCCGACGTCCCGGGCGCCCCCTAGCCCTATATAAAGGGCCCTCGACCCCAGGCTTCCAATAATAACTCTCTCAACGCCTCAAAGCTCTTCTACGCTCGTGCCTTGCTCCAGAAACGCCTCAGCTCGAGCCGACGACGTCCCGCTGCCCCAAAAAGAATCGATACACTCCGGACGTCGGTAACGAAGAGCTTAATATTTTATTACTATTTTATTGCACTCTCTTTGTAATTGAAATTATTGTAACCTATTTGCGCGAATATAGAATTGCCCAAAGTAAACGGTCAACGACCGTGGGCCTTGGAGTAGGAGTCGACACAGGCTCCGAACCAAGTAAAAACCACTGTGTCTTTGTGCTGTGTCTCGTATTTTTATTTCCGCTGTGCACTTACTCTTAGTTTTCCGAAAAAGAACGATTTCCTATATTCACCCCCCCCCCTCTATCGGTTTTTCACAATCCAACAATTGGTATCAGAGCGTGGTTTTCAAACTTGGTGCAACCACCAGTTTGAAATTTTTTTTTCTTTTCGAATTTAATTAATTCTTTTTATTACTTAATTATCTTTATCCCGCACTGCTAATCCAAGACCAAGTCTTGGGACACCTTTGTTTGTAAGTTTCCTTTTACAGAACAAATGTCTATGCAAGAGGGATTCAGCACCGCTAGACCTCCACTCTTCAGTGGAGAAGACTTTTTCTACTGGAAAAGTCGCATGGAGGTCCACCTGAAAACTCAGGTGGACATGTGGATCATTATCCAGTCCGGTCTGGAGATCCCCCGAAATGCGGAAGGACGTCCACAAAGCTACTTGGAGTGGGACAACACTCTAAAGCGCAAGATAGAGGCCGACGCAAAAGCAACGCAAACCCTACAATGCGGGCTGACAAAGGAAGAGCTGAACCGAGTGGGCCCTTTCAACAGTGCAAAGGAGCTATGAACAAAACTAATTGAGCTGCACGAAGGGACTTCGGACACCAGGATCAGCAAGAGGGATCTACTGCTGAATAAACTCTACACTATCAAGATGGCCGACAACGAAACAGCAGCCCAGCTCCACGCACGAATCCAGGAGGTAATGAACGGTCTTCACACAATAGGTCACAAGGTTGAAAATCGTGACCTAATAAGGTATACTCTAAACGCCTTTCCTAGAAACACCTTGTGGGCATCTATGGTAGATGCATACAAGGTCTCTAGAGATCTTTCTAAAATAAAATTAGATGAGTTGTTTTCCGAACTAGAACTGCACGAACAAACTAACTCAACTATAGTCGAGAAAGGTATTGCTTTCATTGCAGGAAAAACTGGAAAGACAACGAAGAAGAAGCCTGAACCTGAACCCGAGTCTAACTCTGACTCAGATTCAAAAGACGAAGAAGGAGAACAAACTAAGCTGGTCCGGCTCGCTCGAAACTACTACAAGGAGCTGAAGAACCGAACCAATAAAAGGAAAACCGGCCAAAGAAAGGACGAACCAGCTGAACCCGCGAACAAGACTAATGTGACCTACTACGAGTGCAAGAAAAAGGGTCACTACAAGTCAGAGTGCCCTAACCTAAAGGAGACAAAAAGGACAAGAAGAAAGAAGGCACTGCAAGCAACCTGGGACGAGTCTTCCTCAGAAGAAGAAGAAGAGGCACCCCAGTCCAATCTCCTAGCTCTGACCGCCTCAGAAAAAGTCGAGTCAGAATCAGAACAAGAAGACGGCGAGCTGACCTTCACAGAAGACGAAGAAATAAAGGTAACTGATTTTAATAAATTGCAATTAAGTGAGTTGATTTCTTTTCTTTCTCGAGACTTGGCTAAAGCCAAACTCCGAGTCGAATCCCTCCGACAGGAAGTAAAACTCCTGAAAGAGGGAGCTGACTCTAAACCCTTAACCGAGAAGGTTCAGGAAGGAACTCCTATTCAAGTTGAAAAACTTGAAAATGAAAACTCCTCCCTGAAAACTCAGGTTAAGGATCTTAGATCAGCATTAGAACGATTTACATCTGGTTCCAAGGGTCTTGACATGATCCTTGGAAAACAGAAATCAGTTCTAAATCGATCCGAATTGGGCTATAGAACCAAATCTCGGCAAAGATCATACCTTGCTGTACTGAATCAGTCCAGAGGTAAAATTCAGGCATGGGTACCTAAACTATACCTGAACAAACTGACTGGATCAAATCAGTATTGGATCCCCAAGGACAAGATTCACATCTTGCCCAACCATCACCGTGGCTTTAGTCCAGGGGGAGCCAAACTGAAAACTATTTTCATTATTAGATAAACTTGTTATTATTGATTTAAATTGCTTGATTGTTTGCCTGTTTATTTAATTTCTGCAAATTACCATGCTTAGACTTAGGCTAGTTTAAGGACCACACAAACTTAACTGAAACTTGAAAAAATATAGTATTGGGTGGAGGTGAGATGATAGTACGTTGGGGAAACCAATTCTAATAAGATCAAGTTTACTTGGTCTCTTTAGACTGGTGAAACTAGCCGAAGCTACCGATCCAAAATCCAAACTAGTTAGACCAGAATTTTTCAAAGAATAATTTTGAAAATGAAATTTCTTTAAAAGGCTTTGTCAAGGAAAGGGTGGATGATCCCATAAGGCTTCGGCCAAAGAAGGCCTAGTGCCTCGCCAAGACTTGGAAGCTAATTTTTGAAATTCAAATTCAAATTAATTTTTGTCAAATTCGAATCTAACACAAAATTTCAGCTAAGTGTAGATTTTAACATCTTTTCAAAATTTTCAAACTTAATTAAGTTTTTAAAATTTAATTGTTTTCAAAATTAATCAAAATTTTTCAAAATAATTTTAACTATCAAAACTGTCTCACAAAACCTATAAGGTTAACGTGATTGAAAACCCTAGATTTGGGTGAGACAGACTAGACAGTGAAACTCAATTTAAGCTATTCCTGATTCTAATTGGATCCAAATCAAGAAAATTCTTTATGCGTAGGAACATAAAGATTTGGACCAATGGATGTTGAATAGCGGTTGCTCCAGACACATGACTGGAGATAAATTGAAGTTCACCAAGCTCAAACTCAAAAACCTAGGCTCAGTGGCATTTGGCAATAATGCTACACTCAAGATAATTGGGTCAGGTAATATTGAGCTTAAATCTGATTTCATTATTAAGAAAGTTCTATTGGTTGAAAATTTTAATTTTAACTTGCTTAGCATAAGTCAGTTATGCGATTCTGGTTATATAGTTACTTTCAACAATTCTAACTGCCTGATTAGAAATGAACAAGACTCAGAAATCATACTTAAGGGCACTAGGAAAAACAATGTATACACTATAAATCTTCCCCTTATATCCAAATGTATGTTAACACAATTAGAACAAACAAACCTCTGGCATAGGAGATTAGGTCATACCAATTTGAGAACTATCTCAAAAATTACCCAACTTGGCTTAATCAAAGGTATCCCCAAAATCAAAAATAATGAAAACCTAATATGTGAATCATGTAATCAAGGCAAACAAACCAAATCCAATCACAAACTAATCCAGTCTAATTTAACTCAAACCACACTTGAGCTCCTGCATCTTGACCTATTTGATTCACATGGAGCCAAGTCACTAAGCCGGAACCGATACTGCTTAGTAATAGTTGATGATTACTCTAGGTTTACCTGGGTTAGGTTCCTAAAAACCAAAGATGAAATCCTAAACCTATTTATTGAATTCTGTAAACTAATTGAAAATCAAAACGACACTAAAATAAAAAGACTTAGGAGTGATCACGGGGGAGAGTTTGAGAATCAACGGTTTGAGGAATTCTGTAAGGTAAATGGATATTTACATGAATTTTCATGTCCTAGAACCCCCCAACAAAATGGGATAGTTGAGCGAAGGAATAGAACATTACAAGAAGCCACTAGGGCTATGCTCAATGAATTTAAACTAGCAAATCAATTTTGGGCAGAAGCAACTAGTACAGCCTGTTATATCCAAAATAGGGTTTTGATTAACAAACGACACAACAAAACCCCCTATGAACTATACTACCATAGACTCCCAAACCTACATTACCTCAGGGTCTTTGGGTGCAAAGTCCATATCCTAAACACCAAAGACTATTTAGGAAAATTTCAATCCAAGTCAAACCCAGGTATTTTCCTAGGATATTCAACCACAAGTAGAGCCTATAGAGCTTACAACAAACAAACTAAGAAAATTGAAGAAACAACAAACTTAATTTTCGATGAAGAAATCAATTCAACATCTAATAATCCAGACCCAATTTTATCAAACTCTGACCAAGAAAATAATGAACAAATTATTGAACCATTAATTGAATCCTTAAACGAACTAACCATTTAACCAATTAATGAGTCAACTGAATCAAGTATCCAACCAACAAATGAACCAGCCCGAAGAGTCGAATCAAATAGTGAACCAAACCGACCAACCAGACCTGAGGCTGAACCAAGTTCTAGAAGAACCAAGAAACCCAGACTCAGTCACCCAACTGATCAAATTGTGGGTGATCCAACTCTAGGAGTCAGGACTAGATCCTCCTATAGAAACCATAGTCAAATAGCTATGATATCGAAAATTGAACCCAAAACTATAGATGAAGCCCTACCTGACCCTGACTGGATCATAGCTATGCAAGAAGAATTAGCCCAATTTGAAAGGAACCAAGTCTGGGAACTAGTGCCTAAACCTAAAGGCAAATCCATTATAGATACTAAGAGGGTCTTTAGGAATAAACTAAACGATCAAGGAGAAATAGTCAGAAATAAAGCCCGCTTAGTAGCAAAGGGTTTCAGCCAAGTAGAGGGATTAGACTACGATGAAACATATGCCCCAGTAGCTAGACTTGAGTCCATTAGAATGTTGTTAGCCTTTGCATCCCATAAAGGATTTAAATTATATCAAATGGATGTAAAGTCAGCCTTCTTAAATGGATTCATTAAAGAAGAAGTTTATATAGGACAACCCCCAGGTTTTGAGGACTTAGATAAACCTAACCATGTTTACAAACAAACCAAAGCATTATATGGGCTAAAACAAGCACCTAGGGCATGGTATGAACGGTTATCAACCTATTTAACATCCAAAGAATTTAAACAAGGCCAAATTGACTCAACCTTATTTATTAAAACCCTAGGAAAAGATATATTTATTGCCCAAATTTACGTAGATGATATAATCTTTGGATCCACCAACACCAACTTCTTAAAAGAATTTGTCAAGATAATGGAAGAAGAATTCGAAATGAGCTTGGTTGGTGAGCTTACTTTTTTTCTAGGACTACAAATCAAACAAACTAGGGATGGTAACTACGTTCATCAATTTAAATATGCTAAAGAGTTAATAAAGAAATTTAAAATAGATAACTCTAAAATCATAAGTACCCCTATGGCCACTAATGTAAAAATAGATAGTGACCCTGATGGTAAACCAGTAGACCTTAAACTCTATAGGAGTATGATAGGTAGCCTACTGTACCTTACAGCCAGTAGACCTGATATTTTGTTTGCTGTAGGGATGTGTGCTAGATACCAAACCTGTGCTAAGGAAACACACTTAGCAGCCCTAAAAAGAATACTAAGATATGTAAAAGGCACCCTAGATGTAGGGATTTGGTATCGTAGGACCTCCACTTTTGATTTGACAGGATACTCAGATTCTGACTATGCTGGCTGTAAATTAGATAGAAAGAGCACAAGTGGAAGCTGCCAACTGTTAGGTCAGAGTCTAGTTAGTTGGTGCAGCAGAAAACAACACTGTGTAGCTCTATCCACAACTGAAGCTGAGTATATGGCCTTAGGAGAGTGTGTTGCTCAACTTTTATGGATGATGCACACACTTAAGGACTTCCAACTCAACTACACCCAAACTCAAGTATTTATTGACAATATAAGTTCAATTAATTTAACTAAGAACTCAATCCAACACTCCAGAACCAAACACATAGAAGTCAAACATCATTTTGTTAGAGACCATGTAGCCAGGGGTGAAATAGTACTTAAGTATATTGACTCTAAATCCAACTTAGCTGATATATTCACAAAACCCTTACCTGAATCAGAGTTTAGTTCACTAAGAAGGCAGTTAGGATTGTGTTCTGTAGAATAGATTATAAGTTTTTTTAAATTGGTTTTAAAATATAATTTGAAAAACTGTTTTACTTAATTTCAAAAATCAGTTTTCACTTTTGACTTAGTTTTATTTTTTTTAAATACCCCCCTTTCAAAACTAGGGCTTTTTCGAAAATGGACTTAGCCTAGGCCCTAACCCTAGAACTGCATGCACCTATAGACTTAGAAGCCAGCATCTCACAAGAACCTTAGGGTACTTTTGATTGATAACCTAGAAAGGGTTGAGATGCTTAGGTCTTTGCCTTAATTCAAGATGCTTTAAGTCAGTGCATCTGCAGTAATTGGGGCACTAAATACAATTTACATAGCAATCAAGTTAAGTGTCAAGCTTAGAAAATCTAACTTGAACAGAAACACTTAACTTGACTAACCCTAGCAAAAACTACTGTTTATAACAGCTAGTGAGTAGCTAATTGAGTTAGACAGCTCCCTACAGAGATAATTGATTGATTTAGTATAAATGATTGATCTAGTGTAAATCTAATTATGAATTGGTTCAGTACAACAAATTCTTATTCATTTTCTTTAGTCATGCTATATTTATCTGTTTTGATATATGGCAAAGGGGGGGAGATAGAGAAAAATTACTTCTTCTTAGTTTTTCTAAATTTTTACTTTATTCAAAAAGATTCAAAAATATACTTATCCTTTATTCAAAAGCTTAAACTTTCTTGAAGAAGTACATAAGTTCTTAAAGCTTTCAAAATATTGCTAAGATTTTTTTTTCAAGCTTTCAAAATGTTGCTAAGATTTTTTTTCAAGCTTTCAAAATATTGCTAAGTACTCTAGCTTCAAAATACTTTACTCAAACTTTCAAAATTTTGCTAAGTACTTTAGCTTCAAATTTTCAAAATTTGAATAAGTACTCTAGCCTTCAAAAGTTTCTTACTTAGGCTTGTCAAAATTCTTATAAAGTACTTTAAAGCTTAAGTTTCCAAATGCGCTTAAGTTTTTCAGATATACTAAAGTGTTTCAAAACCTACTAAGTACTTAAGCTTGTTATATCCTACTGAGTACTTAAGCTAACATTTTTGAGTACTTGAAAAATTAAGACTTTAAAATTTTTTTTAGTACTCTAATTATGCTTTAAAAACTCTACTATGTATTTTTAACTTAAGTTACTTCTAAATACCTAAAACTTAAGTTTTCAAAATACAAGTAAAGTTTTTGTTACCCCACGAATTTTTAAAAAATCTAGGGGGAGATTCCTTCCAGGGGGAGGGAACAAAAGTCAAAACTTTTTTTTCTGCTTAAACTTAACTTTTTGAACTAGGATTGCCATAAATCAAAAAGGGGGAGATTGTTGGTGCAGAATGCACCTAAGTCAAACCTGTGTTTTGATAATGGCAACATAGGTCAAAAGTTAAGTCTTTCTTGTTTTCTAACAAGTTAATCTAGTGTGCAGTTTCAAGCCCTAGCGAAGGACTGCTAGGCACTGGCGAAGGACTGCCAGTTTCAAGCCCTAGCAAAGGACTGCTAGGCACTGGCAAAGGACTGCCAGTTTCAAGCCCTAGCGAAGGACTGCTAGGCAACTGGCGAAGGACTGCCAGTTTACAAGTCCTGACAAAGGACCGTCAGGCAAAAGTCCAACCAAAGGAAAGAAAATAAGTAAAGAAAATAGTGGTTCGAATACATACTGGGCCGGGCGCTCCTGTGCTCCCGGGCGCCCCCTGTGCTGCGGGCGCCCCCATGCGCTTACTGTTAGTGATATGAGAGAAGTGTCCTAAGGCAATCGCCTTATGATTGTAAACATTTATTTTAATAAATGATAATTCACTATTTGAGTATACATGCTTGTGTATTTGATTGGGATCTTAAACTCATCTACTAAATGCCCGCAATACAACTCACAGCATAAGAGAATTTGTGATGGGATCACAACTAGTGATTATCTCTAAATGTGCAAATGTGAAGTATTGAAAATATCCCTAGTCGATGAATTGATAAAAACGGACAATATCAATTCTGTTGAGACTAGCATGGGTTATTCTCTAATCAGCTGATTCTCACTGGCTGGTGACATTGGGATGTCCGGAGATAAACATGGATGCTAGTTAAGGGAACTAGTTCATTGGAGTGACTAGCTGTAAGACTTCATATGGTAATCTATATAGATATGTCAATGAAGTTCTTAATGGGGCTTAAGTGCGATGTTCCTTTGACTTGCGGTGTTCAAGTCATCTTGGTCATGGAGACTTATACTTTAACATCTTAAGCAAGCATCTCCAAGGAGGTGTGGACCCAGGATGATTGGGTGTAAGCCGAAGTGCCCGAAGATGTTTGAACAGCCTACAAAGGATTCACCACTCCTTACGAGGAGATGTATACCTAGGCCTATCGTCGGATTGTTACTCAAAATCTCTGGCCAGAGTACATCATGTTATGAGTGCAAGTCTCTTAAATACATGAGAGTAACTAGAAATCCAAAGGACGAGAAAGACACTACTTGGGCTAGGTGTGACGTAGTCAACCTAGTGGGGACTGACACAACAGACCATGTCCTGAACCAAGTGGGTATAAGGTGGTGAAGGGAATGAGGCACGATTCATTAGAGCTGCTGAAGGGTTTTAGAATAATTTCTTCTGAGGTCAAACCGTTGATCTTTCGATTAATTGGGGATCATGATGTACTACTAGGTGCCACTCATGATCGTTCTATAATTTATTGATTATAGACGGCCAACATAAATCGAAAGCCTATTTAGTCACACGCACTACGAGTAATCCGAGGGATTTAAAACGAGTTGAAAATTAGATTTTCCGATCAAGAGAAATAAGTCGAATCTGAGTTAATCAGAGGCGCAATGGAAGCTAAAAATGGCTAAGTCTTTTGAAGGCTTTTTGGGCGAATTAAATGAGTTTAATTCGCGTTGGTTCGGCTCGGTTTGGGCCGGCCAAAGAGGGTGCCAACCCTCCTTGGTTGGCCGGCCACTTATTGGGGAGAAAACCAATTAATTTTGGTTTAATTAATAAAGTAAATCTAGTGCGATTTATTTTATAAATTATGGATAAATAAATTTGTATAAAGAAATTTATATAAATAAATTTATAGAAATTTATTATTTTTATGGAAGTTAAAATAATCCTTGAATTGATTTATTTTAATTTTATAAAATCAATTATGAATTGATTTTTCCATAATAAGAAAGATTATAAATTTCTTATAAAATTTATTCCATAATAAAAGGAGAGATTAATTAGTTTTATTATAAAGTTAGTTATAATAAAACTTGGTTTAAACAGAATAATTCATAAGAGAATTTATAGGATAAATTTCTTATGATAATTAATTAGTTTTATTATAAAGTTAGTTATAATAAAATTCATAAGAGAATTTATAGGATAAATTTCTTATGATAACTAATTAGTTTTATTATAAAGTTAGTTATAATAAAACTTGGTTTAAACGGAATAATTCATAAGAGAATTTATAGGATAAATTTCTTATGATAATTAATTAGTTTTATTATAAAGTTAGTTATAATAAAATTCATAAGAGAATTTATAGGATAAATTTCTTATGATAACTAATTAGTTTTATTATAAAGTTAGTTATAATAAAACTTGGTTTAAACGGAATAATTCATAAGAGAATTTATAGGATAAATTTCTTATGATAACTAATTCTGTTAATTCCGTTAATTCAGTTAAGAGGAGACTTGGCAAGGGAGAAACAACTATATAAGGAACCATAGGCAAGCCTTGGATTCCTAAGATTTGGATAATCAATATAGAGCTCCCTCTCTCTCTCTTAATTCTCTTCTCTCCTTCCCTTCCCCCACCTAGGGTCGGAGCCCTCTTGGCCAATTAGGGCCGGCGCCCTCTTGAGGACCTAGGGCCGAAGCACCTCCCTCCCAAGGGTGAGTTGCCGTGAGCTTCAAGGAGAAGAAGAAACCAACCAAGAAGAAGAAGAAGCGGATCACATCTCCCTCTCTCTCGGAATTCGATTTCGTTACTTCGTTGGTTAGTTTCCTTTTCTTCTCTTGATCTTCTTTGTTGTGCCTATAGAGAATCTAGTAGTTCTCGTCGGCACAAAACTCGTGACTTTGCGAAGTCATCCTGAAGAGAACTCGACGTGGACGCGAATAGAGGCGGAGCTCCCAAGGGACGCTACGGTTGGATCTCGTCCCTTACTTCGAGTTACGAGAGGTATAATGTAAATTAGTTTACTTTTCCGTAAAGTTTTATTTTATGATTATGTCAACACACCATAAGATTGCATGCTAGATACGAAGTTAAAATAATTTAGGAAATTATTTTATGCAAATTCTTCCGCTGCACGTAAAAATTTAAAATTTTACGAACTCGTATCCTTGTCGACATGCACCCGGTCCCAACAGTGGTATCAGAGCCGGTTAGTGTTCGACTTAATCATATAATTGTTTTGTGGAAAACTTTGTCATGATCTCAATTTCGGAAAAAATTTTCAATTATGGAAACTTTCGAATTATAATAAATTTTAGATTTAGGAATTTCAAAGTTTGGAAATCCTCATGAAATTTCGCAAACGTTTGAAATTTTCTATTTTCTGAAATTTTATAATAATTTCGAAAACTTTCCATCTTTGGAAACTTTCCAATTTTGGAAATTTTTCTATTTTAGAAATTTTCTAATTTTGGAAATATGTAAGTTTTCTTTGTACCGGAAACTTACAATTATTTTTGAAAACCTATTTTTTGAAATCTCGCAATTTTGGGCACTTTCTTTTAAGAAAGTCTAGACAAATTCATGGACAGTTAATTGACAATTAAATTTGAATTGGTTTTTAAATTGACAATAAAATTTTTTATTTTGGATTGAGCCTCGGGGAGCCGTCCAATTTAAAGTTAGTTGTTGTAATTTAATTTCCCAATTTTTAATTGAAATTGTCATGTTTGATTTGGATTGAGCCTCGGGGAGCCGTCCAATTGGATTTACAACACATTACTTTTCTTTGGGTATCTGAGCCTCGGGGAGCCACCCTTAGAAAACAATTTGTTGTAATTAATTAAATCCATGAATAAAATATGTTTAAGAGGTGATGCTCTTACATATTGTTGTCTCCAAAATTAATTAGGAAAATGGTTTCCTATAGAGTTTCTTAAATGAGATTTTCATGAAAATAATATGTAGTTGAATTAAGGGATTTGTCTCTTAATTTAATAAGATTGATTTAGAGAAATCAAAGTCTTGAACATATTATTTCCGAAATTAATTATGACAATTTAGGAAATTGTTTCCCAAAACAATTCCTTTAATTAAGTATGAAATGGAATTAGGAAATCCGGTTCCAAATTCAATTAATGAGACTTGATAACTTAAGTCACATACATACCTAATTAAGGAAATCGTTAGTCATGACATAATTCTATGTCATGAATGTGCTTGGAAAGAAAGGATGAAACCAAAACCCCTTACAAAATATTAAGGCCAACACCTTCCATTAATATGGTTAGAATCGGTGTTTTGTTTCTCGTTTGGGTTGATGAACACATCCATGCCCAGCTTGAACCTCAACATATTCAAACCATGGAATTAGTTTATGTATAATATAGTTGGAGTCAGAGGTCAATCCTTAGTTTTGGTTGTTGGACACATCCAAGCCTGACTAAACGGTTGAATGAGCTCCAACCATATTAAAACTATTTCTTGATTGATGGGTCAGCCTTAAGCTTGGAGCATCGATTTGTTGTGCCACAGCCAAGGTCGATGTAAAGAGAGGTGCAGTTGGGTGCTATGTATATTGATGCATAATTGTTAATGAGTTAACAACCCAATGTTTTATGCAAACATTCAATTAGTTGATAGCATAATGTGATAGTTACATATATGTGATGTGTAATCGGTATAATTACCTACCTTCATAGCTAA
>JAGFNQ010009969.1:0-39951 GCA_024364735.1 Boesenbergia rotunda
GTAAGACGATCGGTTTAGCGTTGTTTTTACTCTATTTTATTCCGCTGTGCACTTGCTCTTTTAAATCCGAACGAATTGCGACATTCACCCCCCCTCTCTCGCATTTCTCGATCCAACAAACATAAATACTTGCACCAACTGCCCTTGAAGTCCAATGCACAAGCTCTGAGCATATCTTCTAGAACCTGATTCACTCTCTCTGTCTGTCCATCAGTCTGGGGATGGAAAGCTGTGCTGAATTTCAGTTTGGTGCCTAACGCTGTCTGTACACACTCCCAAAAGTGTGAAGTGAAACGACCATCCCTATCAGAGATAATGGTCTTCGGGACTCCGTGTAGTCGGATCACTTCCTGCGCATATAATTGGGCTAACCTTTCAATTGAGTAAGACACTCTGATTGCCAAAAAGTGGGCAGACTTGGTCAATCTGTCTACTATCACCCAAATAGCATCATAGCCATTAGTTGTCTTTGGTAGACCAACTATGAAATCCATGGCTATGTCTTTCCATTTCCACTCTGGAATCTGAATGGGCTGTAGGACACCTCCTGGTCTCTGGTGTTCTGCTTTAACTCTCTGACATGTCAGGTAGGTGCTGACATACTTAGCTATGTCTCTCTTCATCCCTGACCACCAAAATCTTCGTTTCAAATCCTGGTACATCTTAGTGGCACCAGGATGCATTGAGTAGGGAGTTCCATGGGCTTCTTCAAGAATCTTCTTTCTCAGCTCTTCATGATTGGGGACACATAAACGGTCACCATAGTAGAGTATCCCACTGTCCGATACTCTAAACTCTTTACTCTCTCCTTCTTGCATCTCCTGCTTGATCCTTTGGAGATCAGAATCCTCAGCTTGCTCTTTCTGTATCTCTTCAAGCAAAGTCGACTCTAGTGTCAATAGAGCTAGCTGCCCATCAATAATCTCCACTCCATAATCTACTATCTCCTTCTGTAATGGTGGTGCCAATGATGATAAGGACATCAAAGTGGCACAAGTCTTTCTACTCAGTGCATCTGCTACTCTATTTGCCTTACAGGGTGGTAAAGAATCTCACAGTCATAGTCCTTCACTAACTCGAGCCACCTTCGCTGTCTCATATTGAGGTCTTTCTGAGTGAAGAAATATTTCAGACTCTGGTGATCTGTATAAATCTTACACTGCACTCCATACAAGTAATGCCTCCATATCTTTAGAGCAAAGACTACAGCTGCCAACTCCAGATCATGAGTGGGGTAATTCTTTTCATAGTCCTTGAGTTGCCTGGAAGCATAAGCTATGACTTTGCCTTCTTGCATAAGGACTGCTCCTAGTCCTAGCTTTGATGCATCACTGTATATATCAAAGCTCTTATCACCTTCGGGTACTGTAAGGATAGGAGCGCTGGTCAGTCTCTTCTTCAACTGAAGGAAACTCTGCTCACAGTCTTTAGTCCACTCATACTTCTTATTCTTTCTGGTAAGGGCTGTAAGTGGAGAAGCTATCTTTGAAAAGTCCTCTACAAACCTTCTGTAATACCCTGCCAAACCCAGAAAACTTCTGATCTCACTAGCATTCTTTGGTTGACTCCAGTTACTAACTGCTTCAATCTTGGCTGGGTCTACCATAATACCTTCCTTGGAAATAATGTGGCCTAGGAAGGCCACCTGATCAAGCCAAAACTCACACTTTGAGAATTTGGCGTACAACTCCTTCTGGTGTAAGGTTTGCAACACTATCTTCAGGTGTTCTTCATGTTCTTTCTGAGTCTTTGAATACACTAGGATATCATCAATGAAGACAATGACGAACTTGTCCAGAAAATCCTTGAACACTCTATTCATTAGATCCATAAACGTCGCAGGGGGTTTGTCACTCCAAAGGGCATGACCACAAACTCATAGTGCCCATATCTTGTACTGAAAGCAGTCCTTGGCACATCACTCTCCTTCACTCTGAGCTGATGGTAACCTGATCGCAGATCTATCTTGGAGAACACTGTGGCTCCCTTCAGCTGATCAAATAAATCATCTATCCTTGGCAAAGGATATCTGTTCTTGATGGTTACTTTATTCAAAGCTCGATAATCTATGCACATTCGCATAGATCCATCTTTCTTCTTGACGAACAGTACAGGAGCTCCCCAAGGTGAATGACTAGGGCGGATGAAACCCTTGTCAAGCAGCTCTTGCAATTGTTCTTGAATTCTTTCAGTTCTGCTGGTGCCATGCGATAAGGTGCCTTCGAAATTGGGTTGGTTCCTGGGGCCAACTCAATTTCAAACTCAATTTCCCGATTGGGAGGGAGTCCTGGTAACTCTTCAGGAAACACCTCAGGATAGTCACAGACTACCCTCACTTCTTCTCTCTTCAATCCTTCTCCTTGACTTGCATCCACTATATGAGCTAGAAAACCAGAGCACCCCTTCTCTAACATTCTCTGAGCTTGCAAGGTAGATAGGAACCTCTTTGTCTTTCTCCTTGGGTCTCCAATAAACTCAAATGAAGGTTCTGCTTCTGGTGTGAACTTGACTTTTCTCTTGCGGCAGTCTATAGAAGCATTGTACTTGCTCAAGAAGTCCATCCCTAAAATGACATCATAATCCTTCATCTCAAGGACTACCAAGTCACTATAGAGCTCTCGGTTGGAAATCCAGATTGGTACTGCCCTTAGCCTCTGAGTAGAGGCCATTACTTCCCCTGACGGTAAGGTTGTTAAGAACTTCATCGTTCAACCTTTCTGGTGGCCTTTATACTGTTTAAGTAGTGCTCAGTGATCAAAGCACTACTTATTAGTTCTTCGGAGGTTTGCGCCTCTTAACACCGCTAGCCCCTTTAACGCTATCTCAGGCCTTAACATCTTGAGCATTAGCCTAACTATCTCTTTTTCTGTGCTAACTAGCTCTGGGCACAGATGAGCTAACCGCTTAAACATCTTCACTGCTTCATCCACGGATAGTTCTCCTTGTCTGAACTCCGTGAATTCATCATAATGCTTGTTGGTTACTCGCATGTGAAAGTATTCTTCGAAGAACTCAGTCTCGAAGTCGGCCCATGTCATCTGGCTGACATTTCTCTTGGCCTTGACTCTCTCCCACTATATTCTAGCATCTCCCGTAAGGCAGAAAGATGCACACTTATCTTCTCTACCTCATGGCCAGTCCAGTAGCTCTACTATTCTTTCCAAGTTTTGAACCATGCTTAAGCATCCCATGGTTTGCTTGTGCCTGGAAGTTCCCTGGCTTCAGTTTCTCCACTGAATGAGGTATGCTTCTTGCCTTACTCTCCCCCCCTTGCCGGGACTACTGATGTAACCGACAGGTCTTCGGTCACAACTGGTGCCACTACATTCGCCACCGGCAGGGTAATAGGAGCGGCCTGCTGGTTAGCCATCATGATGGCAATAAGTTTTCGTTGCTCTGCTACTTGCCTTTGCAACCGAGCCACCACCTCTAAGAGATTTGGTGGTGGTACTGACTCTGTTACCTCTTGCCCTCTAGGAACTTGCTCCTCGTTTTGGGCCTTTCTAGGGCGTCCTCAAATGTATAACTTAACACTTAACGGTAATGTTCTCAAACTTGCTTTAGGACACAACAATACCTTGGTCTTGTTTCTTATCTCATTTCTTAGTCCTATAGCTCGTTCTTGGGCTTAGTAAGACCTTGGTCTTACTCAGAACTTTTATCGGACACCTTACATGCCGAAATCCTCCAAACCTTGTGTTTGGGCAAATCAAGACCTTGGTCTTGCTATACTAAGATCACAACATGAAGGACGTCCTCTTGGCATTCTCTTACTCTATATCTTAAAGAGACTATGTTGCCTCTTGCCCTCTAGGAGCTTGCTCCTCATTTCGGACAATTCTAGACGTCTCTTGCATCCTCTTACTCTATAGCACACAAAAATAAAAGCTCATATCTCTTACTAACATACTTCATTATCTCCATGCACATATAGCATATAATAATGCTAACATACTTCCTTACTAACTTACTTCATTATCTCCATGCACATATTAGTATATAGTAATACTAACATACTTCCTTATCATCTTTCACTTACTGATACTAGCAGTCAATAATGAAAAGTATACAAAACTACAACATATGAACTTCTTCATCATGCACTTACTGATACTAGCAGCCAATAATGAAAAGCATGCAAAACTATAACATATGAACTTCTTCATCATGCACTTACTGATACTAGCAGTCAATAATGAAAAGCATGCAAAACTATAACATATGAACTTCTTACTTGGCAGGCGGCAGGATTGATGCTTGATGTCAGTGTGGCGGAAGGGTGGAACCTTTGCTCTGATACCACTCTGTGACGACCCACCTTTTCTACTACTTAGCTTTAAGTTACTACTACTTGACTTCCCTTAACTTGCTCTAAATTTTTTTTTCTTCCTTCTCTTTTTTTTTCAAAAAAAAACAAAACAACTTTCATTTTATTTGCCTTGCAAGGATTTGACCCTTAGACCTCTTAGTTGTAACACTAAAGCACTAACCAGCTGCTTTACACAACTTCTCTTTAATGGTACCAGTCGACTGCTATATAGCCAGTCGACTGGTATCGCCACAGAAGTTTCTGGCGCGGCACCAGTCGACTGGCCTCTTGGCAGTCAACTGGTGCATCGAACAGAAGCTACTGTTCGATAGGGCAGTGACTGGTTCTGAACCAGTCGACTGGCACGCCTGAAAAACTGCATTTCAGACCTGAAAAATTATTTCAAAAGTCCACAAAACATATAGTTTCAAGCCATACAAAGACATAACACCATTTCTATACTCTATACTAGTTTTCTAAACATTTTAGCCAATCAAAACAACTTCATAAACTTGAAATTAGGACTTTTGCGGAAGTAAATAAGATATCAAAATCTATGTGAACTTTAAACTAGAGTTTGTACCAAATTTTGTATCTATGCAAGGTTTAAACAAAGTCATTCATTCTACCACTTCGAAACACCAAAACACATGTTCTACAAGACTTAGCCCAATGATCTCTTCCACGGTTCTGCCGCCACTGAACATCAATGCAAGTCCCTTCGCCTCCTTAACTTATGCTTTTTCTTTACCTTTGTCTGCAATAGAAGGAAATGCAACTAATAAGCAAAATGCTTAGTAAGTAAATCCTAACTCACAAATCCAACGATAAGGGATAAACATGCTCTTTTCAAATAATGCTTGCTTCAAAACACATGCACTTGGAAATAATTACACATGAGAACTTTCATACACTTATCATGCTCAATCATGCTTAAAACATTTACTAGCATCAAAACACTTGCAAACTTAACATGCTCATGATTTCTTTTGCAAACTTACTAATGATACATTTCCACACTTTCAAACACTAACTTCTTTGCTCTTTCTCTTTAACATGCTTGTAACATAACCATGTTATCATACACAACAAAACATACACTTAAGGAAATTGAAACACTTTCATATACTTATATACTTCAAAATAATAATCAACTTTCTCAGGCCTTGACAATGTACCTGGTATCAGTGTACCAATGCGCGCATCCCTAATAGGTTTCGGGGTAGCTAGCCACCGCACCCTATTAGAGCTTCTTTCTAACTTTCTGTGGGCCTCTCTTTTGCCCGGTACATGTCCTTTTACAAAAGTAAAATACTTTCTTACTCATAATGCTTGTATTTATCAAGCTAACTTTCTTTTTCATAAACTTTGCACTATAAACCTTTACCTTTTCTTACTTGGAACTTTCATCGAGCACCTTGCGTGCCCTTAACCCAAAACTCATTTTTGGGACTTTTCAAGAACTTATCTTCATACTTAGATCACATACATAAAAATCTACTCCAATTCAATTCTATGATTAAAACATGTATTCTTTAGAAACTTAATCACACAATAAAAATATTCTCAAAGCATGCATTAGATCACAAAATCAAGGTTCTACAACGAGAAACTACATGCGAAACTACTCCTATTGCAGGTGAGTGATTTACTTACCCTTTTCTTGAAGAAAACTCACTAAGTATCTCGAAATTCTAGTGTAGGGCTCTTTTCCTCTTCCTTTGCAAGAAAACTCCACCCTTGGCCCTAGGGAAGAAGCCCTAGGTTTCTACTTCAAGAGGAAGAAGAAGGAGAAGAAAACTCCCCCTTTCTCCCTTTTTCGCAGCCTCCTCCCTCTGCTCGCGCGGCCTCCCGAAACCCTAAAAGGGGTCTTAACACAACTTAAGTGGAAGTTTAAATACCTCTTCATGAAACGGGCTAAATCAACTATAATATTATTTCGTTTCATTCTTTTCTGTGCTTGATACCTAGCCCAGCTGGTTTCTGCTTAGCCATGAACTGGAGAGGTCGCGGGATCAATCTCGCCCGACCCCTTAATTTTTTTTTTCTTATTTTGATCCGAAAAAATGCTATAATATTCCGAAAAATGCTAGAAAAATTCCTAAAAATCCCTAATAATACCAGGAAATTATTGGGTGTTACAATCCTCCCTACCTTATAAAAAGTTCGTCCTCGAACTTAGAACAGCTCTGGATACCTTTGCCTCATGCTATCTTCTGATTCCCAAGTTGCCTCTTCATACTTCTGATTCAGCCATAAGACTTTCACTAATGGTACCACTTTGTTCCTCAGCTTCTTATCTGCTCGATCTATTATCTGAATAGGTCGACTTTCATAACTGAGATCTTCTTGCACTTGTACCATCTGTGGCTCAATCACTTGGTTGGCATCTGGGATATGCTTCTTTAGCATTGAGACATGGAACACATTGTGTATTGCTGACATCTCTGAGGGTAGCTCCAACTCATAAGCTACTTTGCCAACTCTTTTCGTCACTGGGTAGGGCCCTACGTATCGAGGACTTAGCTTGCCTTCCTTGCCAAATCTCATCACACCCTTCATAGGAGCTACTTTGAGGAAAACTGTATCCCCAACTTCAAACTCTAACGGCGTACATCGGCGTAGCTCTTCTGCCTACTCTGAGCAGTTTCTATTCCCTGGTGGATACTCCTTATAGCTTCTGTGGTATCATCTATGAGATCAGTCTGTGACCCCATTTCCTTCTTCTCACTATCTTCATACCAACAGAGGGGAGATCTACACTTCCTACCATAAAGAGCTTCATAGGGTGCCATACCAATAGTGGCTTGGTAACCGTTGTTGTAGGCAAACTCAGCTAAACATAAATACTTGCACCAACTGCCCTTGAAGTCCAATGCACAAGCTCTGAGCATATCTTCTAGAATCTGATTCACTCTCTCTGTCTGTCCATTAGTCTGGGGATGGAAAGCTGTGCTGAATTTCAGTTTGGTGCCTAACGCTGTCTGTACACACTCCCAAAAGTGTGAAGTGAAACGACCATCCCTATCAGAGATAATGGTCTTCGGGACTCCGTGTAGTCGGATCACTTCCTGCACATATAATTGGGCTAACTTTTCAATTGAGTAAGACACTCTGATTGCCAAAAAGTGGGCAGACTTGGTCAATCTGTCTACTATCACCCAAATAGCATCATAGCCATTAGTTGTCTTTGGTAGACCAACTATGAAATCCATGGCTATGTCTTCCCATTTCCACTCTGGAATCTGAATGGGCTGTAGGACACCTCCTGGTCTCTGGTGTTCTGCTTTAACTCTCTGACATGTCAGGCAGGTGCTGACATACTTAGCTATGTCTCTCTTCATCCCTGACCACCAAAATCTTCTTTCAAATCCTGGTACATCTTAGTGGAACCAGGATGCATTGAGTAGGGAGTTCCATGGGCTTCTTCAAGAATCTTCTTTCTCAGCTCTTCATGATTGGGGACACATAAACGGTCACCATAGTAGAGTATCCCACTGTCAGATACTCTAAACTCTTTACTCTCTCCTTCTTGCATCTCCTGCTTGATCCTTTGGAGATCAGAATCCTCAGCTTGCTCTTTCTGTATCTCTTCAAGCAAAGTCGACTCTAGTGTCAATAGAGCTAGCTGCCCATCAATAATCTCCACTCCATAATCTACTATCTCCTTCTGTAATGGTGGTGCCAATGATGATAAGGACATCAAAGTGGCACAAGTCTTTCTACTCAGTGCATCTGCTACTCTATTTGCCTTACCAGGGTGGTAAAGAATCTCACAGTCATAGTCCTTCACTAACTCGAGCCACCTTCGCTGTCTCATATTGAGGTCTTTCTGAGTGAAGAAATATTTCAGACTCTGGTGATCTGTATAAATCTTACACTGCACTCCATACAAGTAATGCCTCCATATCTTTAGAGCAAAGACTACAGCTGCCAACTCCAGATCATGAGTGGGGTAATTCTTTTCATAGTCCTTGAGTTGCCTGGAAGCATAAGCTATGACTTTGCCTTCTTGCATAAGGACTGCTCCTAGTCCTAGCTTTGATGCATCACTGTATATATCAAAGCTCTTATCACCTTCGGGTACTGTAAGGATAGGAGCGCTGGTCAGTCTCTTCTTCAACTGAAGGAAACTCTGCTCACAGTCTTAGTCCACTCATACTTCTTATTCTTTCTGGTAAGGGCTGTAAGTGGAGAAGCTATCTTTGAAAAGTCCTCTACAAACCTTCTGTAATACCCTGCCAAACCCAGAAAACTTCTGATCTCACTAGCATTCTTTGGTTGACTCCAGTTACTAACTGCTTCAATCTTGGCTGGGTCTACCATAATACCTTCCTTGGAAATAATGTGGCCTAGGAAGGCCACCTGATCAAGCCAAAACTCACACTTTGAGAATTTGGCGTACAACTCCTTCTGGTGTAAGGTTTGCAACACTATCTTCAGGTGTTCTTCATGTTCTTTCTGAGTCTTTGAATACACTAGGATATCATCAATGAAGACAATGACGAACTTGTCCAGAAAATCCTTGAACACTCTATTCATTAGATCCATAAACGTCGCAGGGGCGTTTGTCACTCCAAAGGGCATGACCACAAACTCATAGTGCCCATATCTTGTACTGAAAGCAGTCCTTGGCACATCACTCTCCTTCACTCTGAGCTGATGGTAACCTGATCGCAGATCTATCTTGGAGAACACTGTGGCTCCCTTCAGCTGATCAAATAAATCATCTATCCTTGGCAAAGGATATCTGTTCTTGATGGTTACCTTATTCAAAGCTCGATAATCTATGCACATTCGCATAGATCCATCTTTCTTCTTGACGAACAGTACAGGAGCTCCCCAAGGTGAATGACTAGGGCGGATGAAACCCTTGTCAAGCAGCTCTTGCAATTGTTCTTGCAATTCTTTCAGTTCTGCTGGCGCCATGCGATAAGGTGCCTTCGAAATTGGGTTGGTTCCTGGGGCCAACTCAATTTCAAACTCAATTTCCCGATTGGGAGGGAGTCCTGGTAACTCTTCAGGAAACACCTCAGGATAGTCACAGACTACCCTCACTTCTTCTCTCTTCAATCCTTCTCCTTGACTTGCATCCACTATATGAGCTAGAAAACCAGAGCACCCCTTCTCTAACATTCTCTGAGCTTGTAAGGTAGATAGGAACCTCTTTGTCTTTCTCCTTGGGTCTCCAATAAACTCAAATGAAGGTTCTGCTTCTGGTGTGAACTTGACTTTTCTCTTGCAGCAGTCTATAGAAGCATTGTACTTGCTCAAGAATTCCATCCCTAAGATGATATCATAATCCTTTATGTCAAGGACTACTAAGTCACTATAGAGCTCTCGGTTGGAAATCCAGATTGGTACTGCCCTTAGCCTCTGAGTAGAGACCATTACTTCCCCTGACGGTAAGGTTGTTAAGAACTTCATCGTTCAACCTTTCTGGTGGCCTTTATACTGTTTAAGTAGTGCTCAGTGATCAAAGCACTACTTATTAGTTCTTCGGAGGTTTGCGGCCTCTTAACACCACTAGCCCCCTTTAACGCTATCTCAGGCCTTAACATCTTGAGCATTAGCCTAACTATCTCTTTTTCTGTGCTAACTAGCTCTGGGCACAGATGAGCTAACCGCTTATACATCTTCACTGCTTCATCCACGGATAGTTCTCCTTGTCTGAACTCCGTGAATTCATCATAATGCTTGTTGGTTACTCGCATGTGAAAGTATTCTTCGAAGAACTCAGTCTCGAAGTCGGTCCATGTCATCTAGCTGACATTTCTCTTGGCCTTGACTCTCTCCCACTATATCCTAGCATCTCCCGTAAGGCAGAAAGATGCACACTTATCTTCTCTACCTCTGGTCAATCCAGTAACTCTGCTATGCTTTCCCAAGTTTTGAACCATGCTTGAGCATCCCATGGTTCGCTTATGCCTGAGAAGTTCCCTGGCTTTAGTTTCTCCCACTGAATGAGGTATGCTTCTTGCCTTACTCTCCCCCCCCCTTGCCGGGACTACTGATGTAACCGACAGGTCTTCGGTCACAACTGGTGCCACTACATTCGCCACCGGCAGGGTAATAGGAGCGGCCTGCTGGTTAGCCATCATGATGGCAATAAGTTTTCCGTTGCTCTGCTACTTGCCTTTGCAACCGAGCCACCACCTCTAAGAGATTTGGTGGTGGTACTGACTCTGTTACCTCTTGCCCTCTAGGAACTTGCTCCTCGTTTTGGGCCTTTCTAGGGCGTCCTCAAATGTATAACTTAACACTTAACGGTAATGTTCTCAAACTTGCTTTAGGACACAACAATACCTTGGTCTTGTTTCTTATCTCATTTCTTAGTCCTATAGCTCGTTCTTGGGCTTAGTAAGACCTTGGTCTTACTCAGAACTTTTATCGGACACCTTACATGCCGAAATCCTCCAAACCTTGTGTTTGGGCAAATCAAGACCTTGGTCTTGCTATACTAAGATCACAACATGAAGGACGTCCTCTTGGCATTCTCTTACTCTATATCTTAAAGAGACTATGTTGCCTCTTGCCCTCTAGGAGCTTGCTCCTCATTTCGGACAATTCTAGGACGTCCTCTTGGCATCCTCTTACTCTATAGCACACAAAAATAAAAGCTCATTATCTCTTACTAACTTACTTCATTATCTCCATGCACATATTAGCATATAATAATGCTAACATACTTCCTTACTAACTTACTTCATTATCTCCATGCACATATTAGTGTATAGTAATACTAACATACTTCCTTATCATCTTTCCCTTACTGATACTAGCAGTCAATAATGAAAAGTATACAAAACTACAACATATGAACTTCTTCATCATGCACTTACTGATACTAGCAGCCAATAATGAAAAGCATGCAAAACTATAACATATGAACTTCTTCATCATGCACTTACTGATACTAGCAGTCAATAATGAAAAGCATGCAAAACTATAACATATGAACTTCTTACTTGGCAGGCGGCAGGATTGATGCTTGATGTCAGTGTGGCGGAAGGGTGGAACCTCTTGCTCTGATACCACTCTGTGACGACCCAACTTTTATCTACTACTATGCTTTAAGTTACTACTACTTGGCTTCCCTTAACTTGCTCTAAATTTTTTTTTTCTTCCTTCTCTTTTTTTTTCAAAAAAAAACAAAACAACTTTCATTTTATTTGCTTTGCCAGGATTTGACCCCTAGACCTCTTAGTTGTAACACTAAAGCACTAACCAGCTGCTCTACACAACTTCTCTGCAATGGTACCAGTCGACTGCTATATAGCCAGTCGACTGGTATCGGCCACAGAAAGTTTCTGGGCGCGGCACCAGTCGACTGGCCTCTTGGCAGTCAACTGGTGCATCGAACAGAAACTTTCTGTTCGATAGGGCAGTCGACTGGTTCTGAACCAGTCGACTGGCACGCCTGAAAACCTGCATTTCAGACCTGAAAACTTGTTTCAAAGTCCACAAAACATATATTTCAAGTCATACAAAGACATAACACCATTTCTATACTCCATACTAGTTTTCTAAACATTTTAGCCAATCAAAACAACTTCATAAACTTGAAATTAGGACTTTTGCGGAAGTAAATAAGCTATCAAATCTATATGAACTTTAAACTAGAGTTTGTACCAAATTTTGTATCTATGCAAGGTTTAAACAAAGTCATTCATTCTACCACTTCGAAACACCAAAACATATGTTCTACAAGACTTAGCCCAATGATCTCTTCCACGGTTCCGCCGCCACTGAACATCAATGCAAGTCCCTTCGCCTCCTTAACTTATGCTTTTTCTTTACCTTTGTCTGCAATAGAAGGAAATGCAACTAATAAGCAAAATGCTTAGTAAGTAAATCCTAACTCACAAATCCAACGATAAGGGATAAACATGCTCTTTTCAAATAATGCTTGCTTCAAAACACATGCACTTGGAAATAATTACACATGAGAACTTTCATACACTTATCATGCTCAATCATGCTTAAAACATTTACTAGCATCAAAACACTTGCAAACTTAACATGCTCATGATTTCTTTTGCAAACTTACTAATGATACATTTCCACACTTTCAAACACTAACTTCTTTGCTCTTTCTCTTTAACATGCTTGTAACATAACCATGTTATCATACACAACAAAACATACACTTACGGAAATTGAAACACTTACATATACTTATATACTTCAAAATAATAATCAACTTTCTCAGACCTTGACAATATACCTGGTATCAGTGTACCAATGCGCGCATCCCTAATAGGTTTCGGGGTAGCTAGCCACCGCACCCTATTAGAGCTTCTTTCTAACTTTCTGTGGGCCTCTCTTTTGCCCGGTACATGTCCTTTTACAAAAGTAAAATACTTTCTTACTCATAATGCTTGTATTTATCAAGCTAACTTTCTTTTTCATAAACTTTGCACTATAAACCTTTACTTTTTCTTACTTGAAACTTTCATCGAGCACCTTGCGTGCCCTTAACCCCAAAACTCCTTTTTGGGACTTTTCAAGAACTTACTCTTGTCATACTTAGGTCGCATTCATAAAAACATACTCCAATTCATAATCTATGATAAAACATGTATTCTTTATGAACTTAAAACACCCAAATAAGAAAACCATAATCTTAAAGCATGCATTTAGATCACAAACATGGTTTCACAACGAGAAATACATGGCGAAACAACTTCTATTGCAGGTGAGTGATTTACTTACCCTTTTCTTTGAGAAAACTCACTAAGTATCTCGAAATTTCTAGTGTAGGGCTCTTTTCCTCTTCCTTTGCAAGAAAAACTCCACCCTTGGCCCTAGGGAAGAAGCCCTAGGTTTTCTACTTCAAGAGGAAGAAGAAGGAAGAAGAAAACTCCCCCTTTCTCCCCATTTTCGCAGCCTCCTCCCTCTGCTCGCGCGGCTTCCCGAAACCCTAAAAGGGGTCTTAACACAACTTAAGTGGAAGTTTAAATACCTCTTCATGAAACGGGCTAAATCAACTATAATATTATTTCGTTTCATTTTTTTCTGTGCTTGATACCTTAGCCCTGTTGGTTTCTGCTTTAGCCATGAACTGGAGAGGTCGCGGGATCAAATCTCGCCCGACCTCTTATATATATTTTTTTTCTTATTTTGATCCGAAAAAATTCTATAATATTCCGAAAAATGCTAGAAAAATTCCTAAAAATCCCTAATAATACCAGGAAATTATTGGGTGTTACAAGTAGTGTAGACAAGGTGTTTGTATAAATGTTTGTGTGAATGTTTGATTTCAAAAACCCTAATTCCCCCTACCCTACACATTCGGCCAACCCTAGAAGAATTAGGGTTTAGGGTGCATGATTATCCTATGATGTAATCTATGCTTGATATGTTGCATGATATGTATGTGAAGTGTTTGTGTGAAAGTTTGATTTCAAAAAACCCTAATTCCCCTACCTTACACCATTCGGCCAACATGAATAGGTTAGGGTTTGTGAAGGTTAAACTACCCTATGAGATATGTTTATGTTTAGAAAGATGATATGTATATGCATGTGATGTTTCAATGGAATGCTTGATTGGAAAACTCAACTTGCCCTAGCATGTAACTTTCGGCCAAGGCATGAAACATTAGGTTTGTGAAGGTTAAACTACCCTATGAGATATGTTTATGTTTAGAAAGATGATATGTATATGCATGTGATGTTTCAATGGAATGCTTGATTGGAAAACTCAACTTGCCCTAGCATGTAACTTTCGGCCAAGGCATGAAACATTAGGGTTGTGAAGGTTGATTACCCCATGATGTATGCTATGCTTAATATGATACATGATGTATATATATGTGAAGCTTGTATGGGATGTTTGATGTCAAAAACCTAATCTATCCCTACCTTACACCATTCGGCCAAACCCTAGTTTTAGGGTTAGGAAGAGTTAAATTAAACCATGAAGCATGCTACCACTTCCTATGATATGAATATGATTTATGTGACCAATCTTGTCATATATAAAGTATGTTTGAGTGGTTGAATTATGATGTATGTATGAGCATGTCTTATAGCCCATGGGGCACCCTTATGAATTGCATGTGATGTGTATGTTAAAATGCTTGAAAGGATACTCCACTAAGTATGCGATCAAGAGCACCCCTTATGTTGTGTGGTGTGTCCCTATGGGATCATGAGCACCCTTGAAGAGTGGTGTGTCCCTTGAGAGTGGATTTGGAGTACTCCTTAGCATATATGTAAAAGCATGATAAGTATTTTACTTTGAAAGTTGTGTATCCGACTCGGAAGGGGGTCGTTAAACAAATCCGAGGTACATGTTAACTGAAGGTCATGGCTCCGGTAGGACAGAAGGGTCCTGCTTTAATGGGTTGGTGGTTCGCTACCCCAATTCATTAGGGAACGCGCTTGATGTGGTACACAACTGGGCCCCTATATGATGTTAAAGTATTTTTAAGTAATACCTTTATGGAATTGTTTTGAAAACATTTATTATATGTGAAGGGTATGCTTAAGATACTTTATACTGCTTGCTTAGAAACTTTGATGTGTAGTATGCTATGATAAACTCATGCTTATGATTCATTATGTGTACATGTTGTATTCTTTCGTATGGATTTTGCGAGTAGGACAGGATTCTTACTAAGCATTTGTGCTTACTAGTTTATGTGTTGTCTTATGCTGCAGATAAGGGTAAGAGACACTTAAACTAAAGGAAGAGGCAGGAGAGCTGAAGATGTGTGGGGTGGTGGCTCGGGAAAGAAAGATTCTTATATCTACTTTACTATGCTTATGTTGATGTTTCCTTGATTATGAATGTTAGTGATTACACTTAGATTTCTCTTATACTTGATTATGTTTTGAGTTGAACTACTTGTGAACCTATCATGTTATAGGATTACTCTTGATTAAGATATTTCACTTGATGTTCTAGACTTCCTTTAGACTCAATCTTATAAATTGTTATTATGCATGGAAACCTATGACTTTGCTTCTAAATGATGTTCTAGGATGTGAATTCATGTGTTACTCTTTGCAATAGAATGTAAAACCTCACTATCATGATTTGTGTGTTACTGAACTTGCTATGCACCTACCATGTTCTAATCCTTAAAGCATGATATCTGATTGGCATGCACTGACTAGTATGCTTAGCACTTGTAAATATCACTTGATAGTTTTAAACAAGCATGCTCAGTACTTAGTCCTTGTACTTTTGTTTTTTTATTTTATGTTAAAATTATATGATTGATGGTACGTAACCCCGCCCCGAGAGTAGATATAAGGGCGGGCGTTACAGTTTTGAAAAAAAAATTTTTGTCCTTTAAGTTAGTGCATTTGCAGTAATTGGGGCAATAAATACAAATAGAACAACAATCAGGTTAAGTGTGAAGCTTAGAAAATCTAACTTGATCAGATCACTTAACTTGACTAAACCTAGCAAAAGCTACTGTTTATGACAGTTAGTAAGTAGCTAACTGGGTTAGACAGAACACGAACAAGAATGATTTAATTTGGTTTAGTCCAGCTTATGCCTATTAGAGTTGGTTCAATACAGAACATCATTGTTTTTGCTCTAATTTTTTCTGCTATAATAATTTGTTTTGATATATGGCCAAGGGGGAGAGAAAGAAAAGGAGATAAAAGTTTTGAAAAATAAAGTTTTGAAAAAAATCTTTTCTCCTTTCCTTTCTCTCCCCCTTTGCCATATATCAAAAAAAATGATTATAGCAGAAAAATTAGAGCAAAAACAATGAAGTTCTGTATTGAACCAACTCTAATAAGCATAAGCTGGACCAAACCAAATTAAATCATTCTTGTTCGGGTCCTGTATAACCCAATTAGCTACTTACTAACTGTCATAAACAGTAGCTTTCGCTAGGGTTAGTCAAGTTAAGTGATCTGATCAAGTTAGATTTTCTAAGCTTGACACTTAACCTAATTGCTGTTCAATTTGTATTTATTGCCCCAATTACTGCAGATGCACTGACTTAAAGCATCTTGAATCAAGGCATAGACCTAAGCATCTCAACCCAGTCTAGGTTATCAATCATAAGTACCCTAAGGTGCTTGTGAGATGCTGGCTTCTAGATCTATAGGTGCATGCAATTCTGGGGTTAGGGCCTAAGCTAAGTCCATTTGCGAAAAAGCCCTAGTTTTGAAGGGGGTAAGTTTTTAAAAAAAACTAAGACGGAAAATCATTTTAAATTCCAAGACTTTGAAACAAAAAGATTTTTCAAAACATATTAATTAACAGATAAGAAATAAAATAATTTTTAAAAAACATGTAGAACAATCCTATTCTACTAAGCATAAGATTCAATTATGAAGTACATGACTTAGCAATTGAAGTAAAATGGTATAAGACTAATAACTTATCAAACAAGTAGCCAGCAAGTTAATAAGATAGATGCATAAGAGTTAACTGGTCAACAGGAGGACCATCAAAGTCAACCAGTAGTCAAGCACAGTCAACCCTACTCAGTAGGGAAAGTCAAACAGTCAAAGATACAATAAGATAACTGGAAAGTCACTTTGATCTATGAAGAAGGGCCAGGAGGGTCGAATGAACCAGGCTACCAAGATCGAAACAAGGACATCATTTCATTGTATCGCGCCTCGTTTGTCTCACGATCGGCTCGAAGGGTATCCATGTACTCAATGTGATGGGCCTCGTTTGCCTGATGTTCGGCGTGAAGAGTGTCCAAGTACTCAGTGTGGTAGCCCTCGTTCACATTGTGTTCATTCTGAAGGGCATCCATATACTCAGCGTGACGGGCCTCCATCTCCTCCCTATGGTTGTGCATCTCTGTCTGCAATAGTGTAATGCGCTGGTCGGTGCTCAGTGGAGGAGGTTCCTGTTGTTGGTGCAAGTTGCATCAACGATGTTCTCCTTTAAGTGTTTTAATGTTTGACAATATACTTAAGTCAGTGATACATTGAACAGACAAAGGGGAGCAAAGGAGAAGTAACCTAAGTTGAAGAAAAGTCCTAGTTAATCTAGGCATCGAAACCCTAAGACCTGGCGAAGGGCTGCTGGGCACCTAGCGAAGGGCTGCTAGGTATCGAAACCCTAAGACCTGACGAAGGGTCGTTGGGCACCTAGCGAAGGGATGCTAGGTATCGAAACCCTAAGACCTAGCGAAGGGCTGCTAGGCACCTAGCGAAGGGTTGCTAGGAGTTGAAGACCTGGTGAAGGACTGCTAGGCACCTAGCGAAGGGCTACTAGGAATTGAAGACCTAGCGAAGGGTTGCTAGGCACCTAGCGAAGGGCTGCTAGGAGTCTAAGACCTGGCGAATGATTGCTAGGCACCAGGCGAAGGACTGCTTGGTAACGAAGACCTAGCGAAGGGCTGCTAGGCACCTGGTGAAGGACTGCTAGGTAATGAAGTCTTGGTCCAAGGGACTGAGCAACTTAGCTGAGCGATGACTAAGGACAGGAGTAGAGACGGGTCGGGGTTCGGGCGTCTCGAGATCCGGAGTAATCGGAAGCTAAGCAAAAGTCCACCCGAAGGACTGAGTGGCAACCGACTCCTGAAAGGAGTAGGTGGAAGGCGCGTTCTCGGGGGTGAGAACTTGCGCCGGTTCGACCTAGGGTTTCGTGAAAATCCAAAGTCCGAACCAAGTCCTTAAGGCTAATATTGTATGTATATGTGCTTTGTGTTTTTGTATCTTACAGGTACCAAGATTGGAAGACAAAGCAAGCTAAACATGCAGGAAGCCCTGAAGCAGGGCGCCCCCATCAGTGGGGGTGCCCCAATGCATCCAGGGTGCCCCATCAGTGGGGGCGCCCCCATCAGTGAAGAAAAAGTGCAGTTAAGTGAAGCAGGCAGAACAGGTGTCAAGCGGGGTGCCCGGAGCGTCAGGGGCGCCCGGGTTCAAACCTATTTGTGCTGTTTCGAGTCTGAAACACAGATAACCCTTCATGAGGGCGCCCGGGAGGTCCGGGGCACCCTGGTCAAAGGTTTTATCAGCTGCGGCGAGGTCGACGCAGGGATAAGGTTTGACCGGGTTTATCGGGGCGCCCCCAACGTCCAGGGCGCCCCCAGAAGGCCTATATTAGGGGCTTCGACCCCTCTGCTTCAAACACAACTTCCAAGAGTGATTCCAAGCATTCTGACCGATGACAACGTGCTAGAGACGAGGCTCTACAACCGGGAGGCTCCAGGAGGAAGTGCGCGGCACTTCGGAGGTCCAGATCGGCCGAGCTTCAGACTTTGTCTTGTTGGTTTGCTTTTATTTAATTCCGCACTTAATTTTATTTATCTTTTGATTGTAAACTTGCACTGTAAGTCGGGTTTCTCCGCCTCCGGAAAGTCCGGGAAGGAGACCAATAGTGGACGGGCGTTCCCGTGCATAGGCCTTGGATGTATTGACCCTGGGGGGTCGGGAACCAAGTAAAAATCCCACAGTGTCCCTGTGTCTGTTTATTTTCGTTCTGCTTTACTTTTCCGCTCCACTAACGCTCTGAGTCCAGAACGACAATCGAAAGTCTTATGAAGTTTCTGAAATATTTGAATGGTCGATATTCACCCCCCCTCTATCGACGGCACCGGTCCTACAATTGGTTTCAGAGCCGAGCCGCTCTTCACCGGACTAACCGCTGATGGAGCAACGACGCCAGGAGTTGAGGGGGAGCCCAGGGGTTAATCAGGTACTTTTAATTTTAAAATGTCCATTTTTAAATTCCATGTTATATGCTTCACATGCAGGGAGAGAGGGCACTACAAAAATCAGTGTCCTACTCGTAAGACTCGGTCCACACCAACGGCGGCAAAGGAGACACCAGCGCCAGGAGTCCGGAGGGACAAAAATCACATCAGATGCTTCAAGTGCGAGAAATACGGACACTATAAGAACAAGTGTCCGGCGAAGGTACGTAAGATTTATGTTCCAAAAGTTTTACAAATTCCTGCACTGTCTTTAGATAATGTAGTTAATTTTCCTGATAAATTAGATTTACTGCACAATAGAATTAATATCTTGCATGTTAAATTAGAAAATGTAGATATGACTAAAATATCAGAAATTAATTGTTTAATTCAGAATATCAATTCAGTAATTTCTAAAATTAATTCTGATAATTTTACTGCTGATAAAATTAATTCTGATAATTTTACTACTGATAAAATTAATTCTGATAATTTTACTGCTGATAAAATTAATTCTGATAATTTTAATGCTGATAAAATTAATTCTGATAATTTTAATGCTGATAAAATTGATTCTGATAATTTTAATTCAGATAAAATTAAACCTAAGGATAAATTTGAATTCAATTTCGAAAACCTTAAGGATAATTCTAAGGATAAGTCTGAAGTTAGTGAAGATTATTCTGAGGATAATTCTGAGAATAATATTGAACATAAAATTCTCCTAAATAATAACTTAATTATAGATAATCTTGAAGATTATTACAAAACATTAATTAGTGGCCCAAATTACTCCTCCTATTTTGAGAACACTAAAAGATATAATATTGAGGATGAGAAGGATATGGAACTATCTAAGATCAAGGCCATAATTAATAAAAATTACAAAGGTTCAAATAAATCTGAATTGTTAGAAAATTTTGAAAAGATAGATAAAGATGAAGCAGAAATTTTCGAAATAATGAAAATGATAAACTTAAATCCACAATTATTAATAAAACCAATTAATTCAAATAATTCAAATAATTTAATTAATTCAAATAATTCAAATTAATTCAAATAATTTAATTAATTCAAATAATTCAAATTAATTCAAATAATTCAAATTAATACAAATAATTTAAATAATTCAAATAATTCAAATTAATTCAAATAATTTAATTAATTCAAATAATTTAATTAATTCAAATAATTAAAATTAAAATCAAATTAAATCTTAATTAAATTTAAATTAAAATCAAATTAAATCTTAATTAAATTCAAATTAAATCTTAATTAAATTCAAATTAAATATTAATTAAAATCAAATAAAATCTTAATTAAATTCAAATTAAAATCAATTTAATCTTAATTAAATATTAATTAAATCAATTAAATTCAATTAAATATTAATTATATCAATTAAATTTAATTAAATATTAATTAAATCAATTAAATCAATTAAATATCAATTAAATCAATTAAATCAATAAAATATTAATTAAATCAATTAAATTCAATTAAATATTAATTAAATCAATTAAATTCAATTAATTATTGATTAATTCGAATCAAATTCAATTAAATCCTAATTAAATTAAATTATCTTAATTCAAATTAATTCTTATTAAATTAAATTATCTTAATTAAAATTAATTCAAATTAAATTAAATTAATTCAAATTAATCAATTTCAAATTAATTTGAACTTCATTTAATTCTTAATTAACTTGAATCCAACTAACTCTTAAATAAATTAAACTTGAACTAAACTAAAATTTTACCCAAAACTATAACAATTAAAATTAATAACATTAAATATGTCAAAGTGGGTTGACATATTCGCGGGTTTACACGACATGTATCAAATCGGGAATTTGATACATCATTAGAAACTTAAATAAAATAATTGGACTTGTTTGACTCATGCATAATTGCAATGTCATGCATTTGCTACTTCTTTTAAATATATGACATGTCATTCATATTTAAATTTTATGCATATATTAGAACGGCTATAGGAAAAAAGAATAATTGAAACTTGATCAACCTGGTATTGGGTGGCGGTGAGATGATAGTACGTTAGGGAAGCCAATTCTAATAAGATCAAGTACACTTGGTCTCTTTAGACTGGTGAAACTAGCCGAAGCTACCGATCCAAGACCAAACTAGTTAGACCAGAATTTTTCAACAAGTAATTTTGAAAATGAACTTTCATTAAAAGGCTTTGTCAAGGAAAGGGTTGATGATCCAATAAGGCTATGGCCAAAGAAGGCCTAGTGCCTCTCCAAGACCTGGAAGCCGATTTTTGAAATTCAAATTCAAGTTACTTCTTGTCAAATTCAAATCTAACACAAGCTTCAATTAAATCTTAGAGTTAATAATAAATTAAGAAAAATGATACAAGCATCTCACAATACACCTATAAGGCAACCATGCTTGTTGTATTGATACATCTAAAATGGGTGAGGTGTTAAGGACTAATGAATTGAAAAATATTTTTCAAAATTGTTTTTCAAAATTGTTTTTCAAAATTGTTAGAATAATTTCCTAAAAATATATTTTTAAAATAGTGCTTCAACATAATAATGTTTTTATGGAATTCATGCTTGTCTGATTGATTATACATATTATACATTTTTCAAAAGTATATCTTTTCAAAAAGTGTTTGACTCACTCAATTAGACACAAGCCTCTTAGGACAACACTAAAGTTCCTTTAGGGACTTAGATAGAGTCAAACGGTATCGGGTACAGGGGGAGTGCTTTTTATTTTTTTTGGTTTTCAAAAACTGCACTTTAAACATTACTATCATTTGAAAAATACTTTTCGAAAACTGTGCTTTAAATCATTATTACTTGTGTTTTCAAAAAGGGTTTATGTTGTAAAAATTATATGTTCAAAAATTTACCTGTTTTTTTGACTTTGATAAACCCTAAAGACACAGAGGAAAGGTCCACTTCATGATCTTCAAGGACTCCTAGGATGTGTCAAATTTAGGAGGAGTCTGAGTCAAAAGAAGAATTTCAAAAAAGTTTTTGGTAATTATTCATTTTTTGTTGTTAATTATTTCTTTTTAATCTGAATCAAACCTTAAGACTCAGAGGAAGAGTACTTGTGGTCAACAAGCTTCCCAGGACTGAGTCAAGTTTAGGGGGAGGTCAAATTAAAAGAATTATTTAATAACATGTTTTCATATCTTCAAAATCTTGCTAAAAATCTAAGTCTTTCAAAATACTATTATTCTATTTGTTTGTGTGACTTATGAAATTATTTTTGAAATAATGTTCACTTGGGTTGGAGAATTTCCAGGACACTTAGGAAATGTCCTTGTAGTCAACAAGGTTTCCCAGGATGGTGTCAGACTGGAAAATAAACCAAGTCAAGTAAAATATTATGTTTCAAAAATTACTTATATTTTTCAAAGTCTCATCTTTTTCAAAAATAGTTAGTACTTGCAAAATATGCATAATATTAATATTTTCCAAAATAGCATTCTTTTTCCAAAAGTACTTAATTTTTCAAAAAAAAAATTCAATATATTTTTCAAAGGTGCTTATATTTTTCAAAAATTACATAATCTTTCAAAAGTACATAGCATCTTTTTCAAAACTATGCATTTTTTTCAAAAAAAAATGCAATATATCATGCAATGCTTTCAAAAATTTTGCACTAAGTATTTTCAAAAAGAACTAAAAGTTTTCATTATTGGTGCAAGTATTTTCTTAAAGTTTTTTGATGTATGACAAAGGGGGAGAGGTGTGCTTAAACTTATATCATTCTTTTGTTTTTTTCCCCAAGAATAGTGAGCTAGCCCCTTCAACCAATCTAACTTAAGTTATTGTCAAACATCAAAAAAGGGGAGATTATTGGTGCAAGTTGCATCAATAATGTTCTCCTTTAAGTGATTTAATGTTTGACAATATACTTAAGTCAGTAATACATTGAACAGACAAAGGGGAGCAAAGGAGAAGTGACCTAAGTTGAAGAAAAGTCCTAGTTAATCTAGGCATCGAAACCCTAAGACCTGGCGAAGGGCTGTTGGGCACCTAGCGAAGGGCTGCTAGGTATCGAAACCCTAAGACCTGATGAAGGGCCGTTGGGCACCTAGCGAAGGGATGCTAGGTATCGAAACCCTAAGACCTAGCGAAGGGCTGCTAGGCACCTAGCGAAGGGCTGCTAGGAGTTGAAGACCTGGCGAAGGACTGCTAGGCACCTAGCGAAGGGCTGCTAGGAATTGAAGACCTAGCGAAGGGTTGCTAGGCACCTAGCGAAGGGCTACTAGGAGTCTAAGACCTGGCGAAGGATTGCTAGGCACCAGGCGAAGGACTGCTTGGTAACGAAGACCTAGTGAAGGGCTGCTAGGCACCTGGCGAAGGGCTGCTAGGTAATGAAGTCTTGGTCCAAGGGACTGAGTAACATAGCTGAGCGATGACTAAGGATAGGAGTAGAGACGGGTTGGGGTTCGGGCGTCTTGAGATCCGGAGTAATCGGAAGCTAAGCAAAAGTCCACCCGAAGGACTGAGTGGCAACCGGCTCCTGAAAGGAGTAGGTGGAAGGCGCGTTCTCGGGGGTGAGAACTTACGCCGGTTCGACCTAGGGTTTCGTGAAAATCCAAAGTCCGAACCAAGTCCTTAAGGCTAACATTGTATGTATATGTGCTTTGTGTTTTTGTATCTAACATGCTACTCAAGTGTGCAGGAAAAGTCCTAGCGAAGGACTGCTAGGCACTGGCGAAGGAATGCCAGGGTAAAAAGTCCTAGCGAAGGACTGCTAGGCACTGGCGAAGGAATTCCAGGGTAAAAAGTCGTAGCGAAGGACTGCTAGGTACTGGCGAAGGAATTCCAGGGTACTGAAGCCCTAGCGAAGGACTGCTAGGCACCAGGCGAAGGACAGCTTGGGACTGAAGACCTGGCGAAGGTATGCTAGGCACCGGGCGAAGGACAGCTTGGTATCCAAGACCTGGCAAAGGACCGCTAGGCAAAAGTCCAACCGAAGGAGCCAGTTGGCATCAGGTACATTCTCCCGAGAGGAGTAGGTGAGGACGCGTTCCCCGTTGAGGGAACAGTAGGCGTCGGTTCGACCTAGAGTTCCATTTTGAGACCCAAAGTCAGAACCAAGACAGCTAAGGCTGTATAAACTAACATCTTGTTGTTTTATGTTGTTTTGGACTAACCCTGGATGTAGGACCGAAGGAACGAGTGTCTGCAGCTCAGAGAGCCTCAAAGGAGTGAGGCAAAGGCTGAGTAGGGCGCCCGGAGTGTCCCGGGCGCCCCCAAGTTGAACACAAACAGTTGAAGCAAACGAACTGCGTCTGAAGCTCATGGGCGGGGTGCCCCCGTGCTCCCGGGTGACCCCGCTGCTCCCGGGCGCCCCGGATGGTCCGGGCGCCCCCAGGTGAAGCTAACAAGGCAGATCCCATCGAAGCCAATGGATAAGAAGAGACCCGGTCAACCCGGGCGCCCCCAGCGTCTCGGGCACCCCCGTCAAGATCTGATCCTGAGTTTGAAGGGATCAGAAGCTGACCGAGTGAAAGTCGGATCGACCGACACGTGGGGGGGCGCCCCCAACGTCCCGGGCGCCCCCAGGGGCTATAAATAGGCCCTCGACCCCAAGGCTTCGGACAACAATTCATTTCAATGCAATCACGCTCTTCTGCTCCCGTGCTCTGCTCCGGAAACCTCCTGACTCAAGACTCAAGCGCCGACGACGTCCCGTTGCTCCGAATATTCAATCTACATCGGACGTCGATAAAAGAAGAGTTACTTTTAAGTTTACTATACTGCTTTTGTAATATCTCTCTGTAAATGTTTTGCGTACTTATAGAATTGCCCGCAGAAAACGGTCAACCGTGGGCCTTGGAGTAGGAGTCGACCTAGGCTCCGAACCAAGTAAAACCAACTGTGTTTGTGATTGATTTTATTCTGCTGCGTACTTGCTCTAGTTTTTATCTGAAAAGCATTTAACGATATTCACCCCCCCTCTATCATTTCTCTCGATCCAACAATTATTGTAATGACCCGGCCCATTTGGCGGCCCATTTACCGGCCCATTTACGGGCCCTCACGACCGTCGTACCGTCGACCGTCGACCGTGCCGTTACCAATATTAGGTCTTCCCACTTCCTGGGCAGTGGATTTTTGCCTTCCCAGGATTCGAACCCTAGACCCAGGCTTAAATCTAGTTCTTTATGAATCCTGAATACCAATTGAGCTATATTTTTCAAAGTCTCATCTTTTTTAAAAATAGTTAGTACTTGCAAAATATGCATAATATTAATATTTTCCAAAATAGCATTCTTTTTTCCAAAAGTACTTAATTTAAAAAAAAAAAATCAATACATTTTTCAAAGGTACTTATATTTTTCAAAAATTACATAATCTTTCAAAAGTACATAGCATCTTTTTCAAAACTATGCATTTTTTTCAAAAAAATGCAATATATCATGCAATGCTTTCAAAAATTTTGCACTAAGTATTTTCAAAAAGAACTAAAAGTTTTCATTATTGGTGCAAGTATTTTCTTAAAGTTTTTTGATGTATGACAAAGGGGGAGAGGTGTGCTTAAACTTATATCATTCTTTTGTTTTTTTTCCCCAAGAATAGTGAGCTAGCCCCTTCAACCAATCTAACTTAAGTTATTGTCAAACATCAAAAAGGGGGAGATTGTTGGTGCAAGTTGCATCAATGATGTTCTCCTTTAAGTGTTTTAATGTTTGACAATATACTTAAGTCAGTGATACATTGAACAGACAAAGGGGAGCAAAAGAGAAGTAACCTAAGTTGAAGAAAAGTCCTAGTTAATCTAGGCATTGAAACCCTAAGACCTGGCGAAGGGCTGCTGGGCACCTAGCGAAGGGCTGCGAGGTATCGAAACCCTAAGACCTGACGAAGGGCCGTTGGGCACCTAGCGAAGGGATGCTAGGTATCGAAACCCTAAGACCTAGCGAAGGGCTGCTAGGCACCTAGCGAAGGGCTGCTAGGAGTTGAAGACCTGGCAAAGGACTGCTAGGCACCTAGCGAAGGGCTGCTAGGAATTGAAGACCTAGCGAAGGGTTGCTAGGCACCTAGCGAAGGGCTACTAGGAGTCTAAGACCTGGCGAAGGATTGCTAGGCACCAGGCGAAGGACTGCTTGGTAACGAAGACCTAGCGAAGGGCTGCTAGGCACCTGGCGAAGGACTACTAGGTAATGAAGTCTTGGTCCAAGGGACTGAGCAACTTAGCTGAGCAATGACTAAGGACAGGAGTAGAGACGGGTCGGGGTTCGGGCGTCTCGAGATCCGGAGTAATCAGAAGCTAAGCAAAAGTCCACCCGAAGGACTGAGTGGCAACCGGCTCCTGAAAGGAGTAGGTGGAAGGCACGTTCTCGGGGGTGAGAACTTGCACCAGTTCGACCTAGGGTTTCATGAAAATCCAAAGTCCGAACCAAGTCCTTAAGGCTAACATTCTATGTATATGTGCTTTGTGTTTTTGTATCTTACAGGTACCAAGATTGGAAGACAAAGCAAGCTAAACATGCAGGAAGCCCTGAAGCAGGGCGCCCCCATCAGTGGGGGCGCCCCCATGCATCTAGGGCGCCCCCATCAGTGGGGGCGCCCCCATCAGTGAAGAAAAAGTGCAGTTAAGTGAAGTAGGCAGAACAGGTGTCCGGGGCGCCCGGATTCAAACCTGTTTGTGCTGTTTCAAGTCTGAAACATAGATAAGCCTTCATGAGGGCGCCTGGGAGGTCCGGGGCGCCCTGGTCAAAGGTTTTATCGGCTGCGGCAAGGTCGACGCAGGGATAAGGTTTGACCGGGTTTATCGGGGCGCCCCCAATGTCCAGGGCGCCCCCAGAAGGCTTCGACCCCTCTGCTTCAAACACAACTTCCAAGAGCGATTCCAAGCATTCTGACCGACGACAACGCACTAGAGACGAGGCTCTACGATCGGGAGGCTCCAGGAGGAAGTGCGCGCCACTTCGGAGGTCCAGATTGGCCAAGCTTCAGACTTTGTCTTGTTGGTTTGCTTTTATTTAATTCCGCACTTAATTTTATTTATCTTTTGATTGTAAACTTGCACTATAATTCGGGTTTCTCCACCTCCGGAAAGTCCGGGAAGGAGACCAATAGTGGACGGGCGTTGGATGTACTAACCCTGGGGGGTCGGGATCCAAGTAAAAATCCCGCAGTGCCCCTGTGTCTGTTTATTTTCGTTCTGCTTTACTTTTCCGCTGCACTAATGCTCTGAGTCCAGAACGACAATCGAAAGTCTAACGAAATTTCCGAAATATTTGAACGGTCGATATTCACCCCCCCTCTATCGACGGCACCGGTCCTACAGCAAATGGCTTTGAACAATGTGAACCAACCTCAAAACTCTCAAGTAGCTTCTTTTCAAAATCCGGTGATGGGAGTGTGTAGTATATGTTCAAGCCAAGAGTATAATTCAGATTTGTGTCCTAATCTTCAACATGATGAATCATTAGCCGCTTTGACTAGAGGAGGACAATTCCAACAAAGAAACAACCCTTATTCATCTACCTACAATCCGGGTTGGAGGGATCACCCTAACTTGAAGTATGGTAATTCTTTCTATCAACAACACCCTTCACAACAACCCCTACAACAATTCCAACTGAATTTTCAGAATTTTCAGCAAGGGAATCAGCAAATCCAACCACAATTCCAGCAACATCAACAATTTCAGCAACCAACTCAGTCGTATTAGCAAGGTTTTCAGCAAAATCAGCAATGTTTTCAACTACTTCAGACTCTCCAACATCAAAATTAGCAAGGTTTTCATCAAGGTCAGCAAGTATTTCAACCATCACAGTAGAATTTTCAGCTTTCAAATCAAAATTTTCAGCTTGGAAATCAGAATTTTCAGCCCTTGCAATTTCAGCCATTCAACCAACAATTTCAACTCCAAAACCAGAATTTTCAGAGCAACAACTTCCAGCAATTTCAACCTAGTTCCCAGCCCAATTACCAGCAATTTCAGCAGCCAAATCAACCTTTTAATCAGCCTCAACAACATCAATTTCAAAATTCACAGCACACAATTTTCAGCAACATAATCCTTCATTTCAAAGCCAATCAAAGTCCCATGCTAATCAAGGAGGTTATGGAGCTTCTAGTGGGGTGAATGCTCAACAACAAAGGCTAGAGGAGATGATGCAACAAATCCTCCAACAACAACACATTTTGCAACAACAACAAGGGCAACAAAAAAATGATTCTACCCTTCAAAACATTGACAGACACATTGGTCAACTTGCTAGTGGAATGAATCAAATGCAAGCCCAAGGATCAAGTCAATTACCTTCTCAAGCTACCCCTAATCCAAAGGGAAATGTTAGTGCCATCACTTTGAGGAGTGGGACGGTTGCTTCAAGTCCAAACACTCCAAGGGCTGATTTTTCTAAAAAATTCATAGCACCTAGTTTTCCAGCTCAAAACAACCCTGAAATGTCTTCTAAATAAGTTGGTTGTGATCCTAGTTCAAGACTCACTCATTCTTCTACAGATCCTGTGATTTTGGTGGAAAATGAAGGAGAAATCAGTGGAAAAATGATCCAACAGCATCTACATCTAGTGGAATTCCAGCTCAAGTCTCAATTCCAAAAGTTTCGACTCAAGTGGAGGAATCAAGGGTTCCATTACCTTTTCCACAGCGCAAGACTCAAGCCAAAAAGCATGTAGAGGAGGAGAAAGCAAAAGAGTATAATGAGCTTGTTAAACTTTTCAGTAAGGTGGAGATTAATGTGACATTATTGACCATGATCAAACAAATTCCCAAGTATGCTAAATTCCTCAAGGATTTGTGTGTGCACAAGAAGAAGCTGAAAGAGAATGAATTGGTCAGTTTAGGGAAGAATGTCTCAGCCCTTATCCATTCTATCCCTCAGAAATGCGAAGATCCAGGAGTATTTACTGTGTCTTGTGAGATTGGGAGGACTCTTTTTCATGATGTCATATTGGACTTGGGAGCCTCTATTAATGTGATGCCTAGATCAGTTTTTCAGATGCTTGGTATTGGACCTCTACAGCCTACAGAAGTGGTTATTTAGTTAGCAGACAGGAGTCAAACCCACCCAGCTGGAATTATTGAAGATGTATTAGTGAAGGTGAAGGAGCTGATTTTTCCTGCGGATTTCTATATCTTGGACATGGAGGGGGACTACCTAGCACATAAATCTCCACTCATTCTTGGGAGACTATTCTTGAAGATTGCAAGGACAAAAATTGATGTATATGCAGACACACTTTCCATGGAGATAGGAGACACAGTAGTACAGTTCAGTATTTTTGACTCTATAAAGCACCCCAGAGAGAATCATTCTATCATGAGTATGGACATTCTAGATGAGTTGGTTGATGCAAATTTATTTGCTGAGGGAGCTTCATTTGGTGTTTCCAAAGGGTATTTTAGCTCAAAGGAGGCTGAGGAGACATTTGCTATAGGGGAGGCTGATTTGGAGTGTGTATCAGATTTACTTACAGCTGGAGTGGATTTTATAGGTGTAGGGGATTGCACTGAGCCCCAGGGTTCATCTATATTGATTGATATTTTAGAAGATTCAGAGGATAGGTGTGAGAGTGTAGGGGATTGCACTGAGCCCCAGGGATCACCCATATCTACTGAGCAGTCACAGATAGAGTTAAAGTCGTTGCCAGATCATTTGAAGTATGCTTATCTAGGAGAGGAGCAGAATTTACCTATCATCATCTCCCAGAACATAGATTCAGAGCAAGAAGACAAATTATTGCAAGTTCTGAGGCAGCACAAGAGAGCCATTGGGTGGACATTAGCTGACATACCTAGTATTAGCCCAACCATTTGCATGCACAGGATATTTTTAGAGGAAAATATCAAACCAGTCAGGCAGCCATAGAGAAGGCTAAATCCACTGATTTTAGATGTTGTAAAGAAAGAGGTGACTCGACTCTTACAGGCAGGTATCATATACCCTATTTCTGACAGTAAGTGGGTTAGTCCTATTCATGTGGTACCTAAGAAATCAGGAGTGACAGTGGTGGAGAATGAGAGAAATGAGTTAATACCCACCAGAGTGAAGAATTCATGAAGAGTTTGTATAGACTACAGGAAGCTAAACCAGGTCACAAGGAAAGACCACTATCCCTTGCCTTTTATTGATCAGATGCTAGAGAGGTTGGCAGGGAAGTCTCATTATTGCTTCATTGATGGGTACTCAGGATATTTTCAGATTTGTATAGACCCGGAGGATCAGGAGAAGACCACTTTCACTTGTCCTTTCGGCACATTTGCTTATAGACGCATGTCATTCGGACTTTGCAATGCTCCAGGGACTTTCCAGCGGTGTATGATGAGTATTTTTTGTGAGTTATTAGAACACTGCATGGAAATTTTCATGGATGATTTTTCTGTATTTGGCACATCATTTGATACTTGTTTAGATAATTTGTCTAGGGTTTTACATAGATGCATTGAAACTAATTTTTGTTCTTAATTTTGAAAAATATCATTTTATCGTAGAGCATGGTATTGTGTTAGGACATAGTCTCTAGGAAAGACATTGAAGTATATCCTACTAAAGTTAGTGTTATATCTTCTTTATCTTACCCCGTATACGTACGGGATGTCCGAGCTTTTCTTGGCCATACATGATTTTTCAGGAGATTTATTAGAGACTTCAGTGAGATTGCTCGTCCGTTGACTAGACTTTTGCAAAAAATGTGGAATTTTGTTTTGATGAAAAATGCCAAGAAGCTTTTTAGAGATTAAGGGAGGCTCTTACTCCAGCTCCTATTATTAGACCCCCTGATTGGAATTTACCTTTTGAGCTAATGTGTGATGCTTCTAATTTTGCTGTAGGAGCTATACTTGCATAGAGGGTGGATGGAGCGCCTCATGTTATTTACTATGCGTCCAAGACCTTAGATGCTGCCCAGGCCAACTACACCACCACAGAAAAGGAGTTCCTTGCTATTGTTTTTGATTTAGACAGATTTAGATCATATTTGTTATGTTCTCATGTTATTGTGTTTTCTGATCATGCAGCTCTAAAGTACCTTCTGAAGAAGCCAGATGCAAAGCCTAGATTGATTAGATGGATGCTTTTACTTCAAGAGTTTGACTTGGAAATTCGAGATAGGAGTGGAAAGGAGAACTTGGTTGCAGATCATTTGAGCAGAATAGAGGGAGATGGACACCCTACCACCATTGATGATGATTTTAGAGATGAGCACCTTTTATTGGTACATGGAAAGTCGCCCTGGTATGTAGATCTAGTTAACTATTTAGTAGCTCATGTTTTTCTTGTACAATTCACTAGGGCTCAAAAAGATACATTTAAAAGTGATGCTAAATTCTATGTGTGGGATGATCTTTACTTGTGGAAGTTTTATAGTGATAAAATAATTAGAAGATGCATAGCTGATCATTAGTTTTATTCAGTTCTTACATTTTGCCATTCATCAGCCTGTGGAGGACATTTTGGACCACAGAGGATAGTTAGGAAAGTTTTAAAGTGTGGATTATATTGGCCTACATTATTTCATGATGCATATCTATTTTATAAAAACTGTGATAGATGTCAGAGAACAGGGAACATAGGAGCTAGAAATGAAATGCCCCAACCAACTATGCTTTTCTGTGAGATTTTTGAAGTATGGGGGATAGACTTTATGGGACCTTTTCCTGCATCTTGTGGATATTTGTATATTTTACTTGCTGTTGATTATGTTTCTAAATGGGTGGAGGTCATTCCCTCCAGGACTGATGATTCTTGTGTTGTTGTTAGTTTTGTCAGGTAACACATTTTTGTAGGTTTGGAATTCCAAAGGCCATCATAAGTGATCAAGGTTCACATTTTTGCAACAAACACATGAAGGCTCTACTTAGCAAGTATGGGGTTGTGCACAAAGTTTCTACTTCCTACCATCCCCAAACTAATGGACAAGCCGAAATATCAAATAGAGAGATCAAAGCAATTTTGGAGAAGACCGTTGGGCCTAATAGGAAAGATTGGAGCAAGAGACTTGATGATGCATTATGGGCCTATCGTACGGCATATAAGACACCAATTGGAATGTCTCCCTACCGGCTAGTTTATGGAAAAGCTTGTCATCTACCCGTGGAGATAGAGCATAAAACTTATTGGGCGGTGAAAGCTTGCAATTTTGATGCTACTAAAGTGGGAGAAGAAAGGAAGCTTCAACTTCAAGAACTTGAGGAGATAAAACTAGAAGCATATGAAAACTCAAGAATTTACAAAGAGAAGTCTAAGACATTTCATGATAAACATATAGTGAAGAAAGAGTTCCAAATTGACGACAAGGTTCTATTGTACAAATCAAGGCTCAAATTGATTAAAGGTAAGTTGAGGTCTAGATGGGAAGACCCATTTCTTGTTACTAACGTTTTTCCTTATGGTGTTGTTGAGATTAAGGATGAGGCTAATGATTTCATTTGGAGAGTTAATGGCCACTGGCTCAAGAAATACTTTGAAGAAGTAAAGGAGCTAGATGTGGATGGATTGGACATCAAAGATGCTATCTACCCAACCTAAAGGGGAGTTTTATCTTCCTTGCACTTTTATTTCATTGTATATATTATTTTTATATTTTCTAGAAGTAAATCTTTCTTTTAAAAGTGAGTTGTTGTTAATAAATGCTTAGGTAGTGTAGAATGAATAAAGAGTCATTGTAGATACCATTTTATCCTTTTTGGCACCTTATTTCTTGCATGATTAGGAATAAATGTATCCCTCTAGATTTTCTCTATATCATTTTAGAGTCCCTTGAAAGCAAATTAAATTTGGTTGTTAAAACTTAGGATTTGAGCCAATGGATGAAAATTCTTGGATGCTTGAGTACTACTTAGTTATGGACTCTAAATTGATGACTTGAGATGAATTCTTTTTACCTAGTGAGGATTTGGCCTAATTTTTATGATACGCACATATGATTGTACTCTAGAACTTGCTTAGGTTCTTTCAAAACTATATTTCTATGATTGAACCACATTTATAGAGGTGAATCATTTTGTCTCCCTTTTTCATATCAATTCTTGCAATATTGCTTGTTGATTTTCTCTATATTCTATTCTCCTTTCTATATTTTTCTGTTCATAACCATATTCTCCATGGACTTGGTTGCTTTTGATGTTTCTTGATGTTAGTTTGCCCGAGACAGTCAAAAAGCTAAGTGTGGGGGAGGTGGCTAGTGTTTTGAAGTGTTTTGGTAAGAATTGATGTATTTTGGAAGCTTACTTTTGGTTGAATTATAGTTGGAAATCTGTTTTGATGATTCTTAAAGGAATGAAGAAGTATCAAGGATCCAATTCTAATTTGTTTAAAAAAAAATTTGAAGGAGATGAAAAGGTGCCATTTGATGGAGTTTTGTATCAAGAGTGAGTGGCAAGAATAGGTTAGTAAAGGTAAAATTTGAAGCATCTACATTCCTAAGTATTATTTGATGTTTCAAGTTTCATTAGGCAAATTCCGAAGGGAAGTGAAGGTCTACTCTCACTACAAAGTTCGGCTGAAATCAGTGATGAATTGCAAGTACAGAAGAAAAAAAAATGAAAAAATCTGTGCTCAAGATGAAATATTAAATGAAAAAGAGATTGGAGTAGAGATAAACTGATGAAATGGGAGTGTGTATCAAGAGTGAGTTGTGATCTGAAGAGCAAAAGAAAAAAAAGAAGTTAGAGAGTAAAGATACATTCTTAAAAGTTCAAGTTATGGATAGGAAACAAGTTCCATTGGACTAAGTATCGAGTAGTGAACAAAGGATGATTACATTCATTTGAAACAAGTTGAAAATTTCTGAAATTGTTGTACATCTCAGATTTTATGAGTTGGAGTTAGTCATTGAAAGGAATTGAAGAAAAAAAAGGAACTTAGCTGCAAACAAAAACAAAACAGCAGCAAAGAGAAAAAAAGGAGAAACATGAAATGGAAGTAAGTGATGGGTTAGATTTCTGAATTTGAAGTTGTGAATAAGGAGCTAGTTGAATGCAAAGAGTGAGTTATTGATTGGAAGATTGAAATCTCGGCAGAAATAATTCAGACGTCTGCTAAATTCAGCTACTGATCAGACCCTGATCGGTCACCAATCTGATCAGGGAGGGGTCTGATCGGTCACTCCGACCAATCAGAAGTCGTTCAGTCCGATCAAAGATAGCCCAGAACGATCAGAGAAGTGACTGATTGGTCTCTGGACCGATCAGCAGAGTTGGCACAGAACAGAACACTGAATTCAGTAATGTTTCACATCCAAATCAGCTAATTCCTACTCATCTTAGCTCTGATTTCACTAAGGGATCATCTAAGGGGCAAAAGTTCATTAGGATACACTCTTAAGTACCCAAGTCTTCCACTTCTTAAAATTTCATCTACTACATTTTTCTATTTCATTCTATCATTCCATATTTCCTAAACTTGTTTGAATAAACTTTTGTAGGTGTGGATTCACATCAAGAATGATGGTCGAGATTAGAGCATAAGCTTGCTTATGCTAGTGCAAGAACCATGATTGTATTTGAGTGAGCTCCATTTTCATTAAAAATGTAGAATTTAGGAAGAGAGCTACTACAATTTACCTTGAGAGGCTTTGTGTGTAATTCATCTCAATGAGTCATGAAGGATGAAGTATACTATGTTGTTGACTAAGGACAAGATACTAGTCCATTGAGTTTAGATTTTTGAGAATTGACAACCCTAGGTAATTTCCTTTCAATTGCTTCTAAATATGATTGAGAATAATCTAGGGGGTACATGTTTAGTTAGCTTGTGCGAGACGCCCAAGAGCAAGTATGGGGGAGTTGATAATTACTATTTTGTTAATCATTTTAGGTTCTCAAATCCATATTTTGATTCCTTTTCATATGCTTAATCTTGCATTTACACTAGGTTTCATTAGTTGTTACTATTTTAGTTGTGGATGCAATTCTTTCTATAATTGAGGTATTTTAGCACTAAAATTTGAATCTAATTTTGTAGGCTTTGAATGATCATGGACTTAGATCAGTTTGGATCAAATTTGAGTCAGACTTGGATTCGGATCAAGACAATCAAGAGATGGATTAATATGAGCTGTCCGATCAAGAAACGGGGTGATCTGAGCCGTCTTTCAGCCTCTGATCAATCTGAGCATAAAATAGAGCTAATCAAGACAATAAACCAAGATCTGAAGATTTGGTCCAAATCAGAGGCCATCTGAACGTTGGATCAGGCTTAAGAGGACTCTAAACTGTTGGATCGAGAAATGCGAGAGAGGGGGGGTGAATGTCGCAATTCGTTCGGATTTAAAAAGAGCGGGTGCGCAGCGGAAATAAAAGAGAACACAATAACGCAAACACAGCTGGTTTACTTGGTTCGGAGCCTGGGTCGACTCCTACTCCAAGGCCCACGGTCGTTGACCGTTTTCTGCGGGCAATTCTATAAGTTCGCAAAAGTTTACACACAAATAATAATAAAAATATTCTCGTAAACTTAAATACAACTCTTGTTACCGACGTCCGGTGAAGATTGAAGTTCTGGAGCAGCGGGACGTCGTCGGCTTGAGTTGGCAGCTTTCTGGAGCGTGTCGTGGAAGCAGAAGAGCGTAGAATTGTCGAAGGAATTCGTTATCTTTGAAGAGGGTCGAGGCCCTCTTTATATAGGGCAGGGGGCGCCCGACATGCTCGGGGCGCCCTCCACGTGGCTTCTGATCCGGCGTGCTCTCGGTCGTGACTGATCGCTTCGACTTCGGGATAACAGTTGACTGGGGCGCCCGACGCGCACGGGGCGCCCGATTGACCGGTCAAACTTTATCACCGAGGCTTCGCGAGGGTGAGCTACAGCCGCCTTCAGTGGCGTGGCACAGTGGGCGCCCGAGACACGCGGGGCGCCCGACATGCGGGGCGCCCGACACACGCGGGGCGCCCCCGATTGCGCTGCTGTCGGGGCGTTTACCTCTCTGCTGACTTTGGGTTGACTCTGGGGCGCCCGACACATCCGGGGCGCCCTACTCAGCTACGGCCTCACTCCTTTGAGGCTCTCTGAGCTGCAGAAACACAGTCCTTCGGTCCTGCATCCAGGGTTAGTCCAAAACAGCAAATAATAAGTTAGTTAAAACAGCCTTAGCTGTCTTGGTTCTGACTTTGGATCTCCAAAATGGAGCCCTAGGTCGAACCGACGCCTAATGTTCCCTCGAGGGGAACGCGTCCTCACCTACTCCTCTCGGGAGAGTTTTACCTGGTGCCAACCGGATCCTCCAGTTGGACTTTTGCCCAGCAGTCCTTCGCCAGGTCTTGAGTTACCAAGCTTCCCTTCGCTTGGTGCCTAGCAGCCCTTTGCTAGGTTTTTTCTTCTGGCAGCCCTTCGCCAGTGCCTAGCATTCCTTCGCTAGGGCTTGTCTTGTCTGGCAGTCCTTCGCCAGTGCCTAGCAGTCCTTTGCTAGGGCTAGTCCTGTCTGGCAGTCCTTCGCCAGTGCCTAGCATTCCTTCACTAGGGCTTTTCCTGTACACTCAAGAAACTCGTTAGACAACCATTAACCCTTAACTTTTGAACCTTTTTGCCAATATCAAAACACAGGTTTGACTTGGGTGCATACTGCACCAACAATCTCCCCCTTTTTGATATATGGCAACCTAGTTCAGAAAGTTAAGGAAAAAAATGCTGAATTTAAAATCCTAAGTTAGATTCCCTCCCCCTAGAAGAAATCTCCCCCTAGGTTTTTCAAAAACAGGTGGTGTGAATGAAGTACTTAGAAGATTTCATGTTTTGATAATAAGTTAGGAAATCTCTACAGTTTTTGCTAAGTTTTTCGAAAAAAACATTCTTAGTTTGGGAACCTTTAGAAAATTTTCATTTTTGAAAAAATTTCAGACTTTAGAAAATTTTTAGTTTTTGGGAAAAATTTCAAACTTAGAAACATTAAGTAAAAATCATTTTAAGCAAAAAATAGTTCAGAGCTTAGAAATAAAATTATACCAATTTTTCAGTTCAACTTTTTGAAAAGACTATGGAAAAGAAAAAAATTGTGTTTCCTGTTTCCTGTTTCCTGTTTCCTTTCCAACTCTCCCCCTTTGACATATATTAAAAAGAATGCAGAAAAAAAAAGAAAAAACAAAATTTGCAATACTTAAATAGAGCATTTGCTGTACTGAATCAAAATAAGACCTAAGTCTGGTTAATCCTTTAGGGACCTGTCTAACCCACTTAGCTACTTACTAACTGTTATAAACAGTAGCTTTTGCTAGAGTTAGTCAAGTTAAGTGCATTGTTCAAGTTAGATTGTCTAAACTTGACACTTGACCTGATTGCTGTTCATTTAGTGCCCCAATTGCTGCCGATGCACTGACTTAAAGCATCTTGAATTGAGGCAAAGACCTAAGCATCTCAACCCTTTCTAGGTTATCAATCAAAAGTATCCTAAGGTGTTTGTGAGATGCTGGCTTCTAAGTCTATAGGTGCATGCAATTCTAGGGTTAGAGCCTAGGCTAATTCCATTTTCGAAAAAGCCCTAGTTTTGAAAGGGGTAGTTTTTGAAATAAAACTAAGTAAAAAAACTTTTTAAAGTTAAAGTAATATTTTTAACAAAAAACATTTTAAACGACATTTTAAGTTCAATTTAAAATTGAAAATCCAAAAACCAAATGATTCTATTCTACTAAGCATAACCCTAACTGCCTTCTTAGTGAGCTAAACTCAGATTCAGGTAAGGGTTTAGTGAATATGTCAGCTAGGTTGGACTTGGAGTCTACATGCTTAAGGACTATTTCACCCCTAGCTACGTGATCTCTTACAAAGTGATGTTTTACTTCTATGTGTTTGGTTCTAGAATGTTGTATTGGGTTTTTGGTTAAGTTAATTGAGCTAATGTTGTCAATATTGACTTGGGTCTGATTGTAGTCTAGCTGAAAGTCCTTAAGAGTATGCATCATCCATAGGAGTTGAGCTACACACTCTCCTAAGGCTACATATTCAGCTTCAGTTGTTGATAAAGCAACACAGTGTTGCTTTCTACTGCACCAACTTACTAAGCTATTTCCTAAAAGTTGACAGCTTCCACTTGTACTTTTTCTATCTAATTTACAACCAGCATAGTCAGAATCAGAGTATCCTGATAACTTAAAGGATGAAGTCCTAGGGTACCAAATCCCTACATTTAGGGTGCCCTTAATGTATCTTAAGACTCTTTTTAGGGCTGCTAAGTGAGTTTCCTTAGCACATGTTTGGTACCTAGCACACATCCCTACTGAAAAGAGTATATCAGGTCTGCTGGCTGTAAGGTATAGTAGACTTCCTATCATACTTCTGTAAAGTTTTAGGTCTACTGGTTTACCCTCAGGGTCACTATCTATTTTTACATTTGTGGCCATTGGGGTACTTATACTTTTAGAGTTATCCATTTTAAATTTCTTAATTAGTTCTTTAGCATATTTAGACTGATGTACATAATTTCCATCTTTAGTTTGTTTGATTTGTAACCCTAAGAAAAAGTTGAGTTCCCCAACTAAACTCATCTCAAATTCACTTTCCATAATTGTTACAAATTCTTTTAGAAATTTAGAATTAGTTGATCCAAATATTATATCATCTACGTAAATTTGGGCAACAAATATATCTTTTTCTAACATTTTAACAAACAAGGTTGGGTCAATTTGACCTTGTTTGAATTCTTTAGAGATTAGGTAATTGGATAATCTTTCATACCAGGCCCTGGGTGCTTGTTTTAGTCCATAAAGGGCTTTACTAAGTTTGTAGACATGATCGGGTTTTTCTAAATCCTCAAATCCTGGGGGTTGTCCTACATAAACTTCTTCCTTAATAAGCCCATTTAAGAAGGCTGACTTTACATCCATTTGGTATAATTTAAATCCTTTATGGGATGCAAAGGCTAGTAACATCCTAATCGACTCAAGTCTAGCTACAGGGGCAAAGGTTTCATCATAATCCAATCCTTCTATTTGGCTGAATCCCTTAGCTACTAAGCGGGCTTTATTTCGGACTATTTCACCTTGGTCGTTTAACTTATTCCTAAATACCCACTTAGTGTCAATTACGGATTTTCCTTTAGGTTTAGGTACTAATTTCCAGACTTGGTTTCTCTCAAATTGGGCTAACTCTTCTTGCATGGCTAAGATCCAGTCAGGATCAGGTAGGGCTTCCTCAATAGTCTTAGGTTCAATTTTTGAAATCATGGCTATTTGACTAAGATTTCTATAGGAGGCTCTAGTTCTGACTCCTAAGGTTGGATCACCTACAATTTGATCAGTTGGGTGACTAAGTCTGGGTTTCTTGGTTTGTCTAGTACTTGGCTCAGCTTCAGGTCCAGCTGGTCCAACAGGTTCAATTCTGGGTTCATTGGTTGGTTCAACTGATTCAGAATTTGGTTCAATTGTTAAGTCATTAAAGGGTTCAGTTAGGGTTTCAGAGTTATCTTCTTGATCAGTATTTGGTGAAGCTAAGTCAGACTTGTCAGATTTTGGGTTCGTTTCTTCATCAAATATTAAGTTGGTTGTTTCTTCAATTTTCTTAGTTATTTTGTTGTAGACTCGATAAGCTCTACTTGTTGTAGAGTACCCTAAAAAGATACCTGGGTTTGACTTGGATTGGAATTTTCCAAGATAGTCCTTGGTATTAAGAATATGGACTTTGCATCCAAAGACTCTAAGATAGTGTAGGTTTGGAAGTCTGTGGTAGTAAAGTTCATAGGGTGTTTTACTTAACCTTTTATTAAGCAGAGTCCTATTTTGGATATAGCAAGCTGTGCTAATTGCTTCTGCCCAATAGTGGTTGGGTAGGTCAAATTCATTAAGCATAGCCCTAGCAGCTTCCTGTAGGGTTCTATTCTTCCTTTCTACTATGTCATTTTGTTGGGGGGTTCTAGGACACGAAAATTCGTGTTTATATCCATTTACTTTGCAGAATTCTTCGAATCTTTGATTCTCGAATTCTCCCCCGTGGTCAGACCTAAGTCTTTTTATTTTGGTATCATTTTGATTTTCAATCAATTTGCAAAAGTTGTTAAATAGGTTCAGGGTTTCATCTTTGGTCTTTAGAAACCTAACCCAGGTGA
>JAGFNQ010009970.1:0-19592 GCA_024364735.1 Boesenbergia rotunda
TATGCTTTTCTCTCAGCATATGCCTTTTTTCATTCATGGTTTGGCTCCATATTCTGTCTATCAATAATAGCAATAGTAAATACTATCTAAGCAAGGACTACTGCTTCAGCAAATGTAGCTGCAAGAACTGGTTCAAACTGCTCTCCATCCTGCCATATCTCAGGCAAGGCTTCTCTTATATTGTGAATGCTCTCTAGTGCAAGATCTGCTCCTGGCACCAATACTGAGCTCCCCACCTGTATGCGTATGGCAATTCAACTATGAGATATCGACAAATCACTGACAGAAACAAGGAAAGTGTTACGAAGATATTGTGTTAACTTGTTTTTCTATCAGGATTTTAATCTTCTAGGCCAAGCCTGCTGATAACATTGGCAGTGTGAACCTTGTCTGCATTTGTGAAGATCTATAAACACATTGAATCACAACACATCGTTAGAAGAGATCAAATGGAATTATTTATGAACTATGGTCTTTTTGTGGTTACTATATTTCTTTGTGGCACTGAAAGCAGTATACTTCTCAACACAAGATCAGGTTTCAAAGTTTCATATGGCAGTTTTCCATGAACATAAGCATGGAATTCATCATCATCGAATCCATAACCAATTGCCTGTCGAAAGATAGAGAGAAAATTTTCATTCAATCATTAACTAAGGTTAAGAGAACTTTAAATTTGCTTCAAATTTGCTTCACCAAAAGAAACCACTTGTCCAGGTTTCACAATCAAAAAATTGAACATGGGAGTAGATTGTCCACAAGAAAGCATCATTACAGTGTACAAATATCTACATGGTACGCCAAATACATCTGATGCTTAAACTACTTGAAAGTTTCAAGCTCCAACTCTTCCAGTTTTACAAAACTACACCTTCTGTATGCCATTAGTGACGTGCATCTTCTGAAGCTTGACAAAATTTCCAGCAGATTTTTCTTTTTCTTCTTGTTGTTGTTGTAGAAGGAACAGGTGCAGTTGCGATATAGATAGACATTAGCTCCCTGAGATAACATATCTTTTGAAATCTCGACTCCATGAGATATCACTTGATCTGCAAAGCATCAAACCAGACATTTCATCAACAGGTCGGATAGCCAGGGTATAAAATTCAAAACAACAGAAAGACATTCACTAGAATAATTAGGAGCAATTATCCAAGAGGCTGATATTGGTGTTGGTATCAGTGGTGTCTATGAGGCATGTGATTTTTCCATTTCTCAGTTTAGATTCCTAGAAGGGATGCAGGTTGGTATTAAATGATGTGGGCATGATCCAAAACAATAATAACTGAATAATTCACACAATATATTTCAACCATACTATTACTAATGTATCATCCCAATCTTTTAGAACATGTTTCAGAATAATGATACCTTGCTAAAATAACAAAAAAAAACAGATAATGTTGTCAAAGTGATTCTGGTGCTTTACAAAAGCTTTTAATTAAATGGGTGATCTTTAAACCAAATAATGAGGAAGAAATATAACATACCAAAGCAAGACAGATGATGTGCCTCCAGAAGCTATCTAGAACCTGCACCAGCACCAGCACCTGCACCAGCACCAGCACCAGCACCAGCACCTGCAGGACGAGGGCCTTGTCCAGGCCTTGCCTGATCATCCTGCAAAGAAATATGACAGAACTAATCTGATCACCTGTACATTGCAAAACTAAATTTAATAAGAAGCACACGTACCAACTGAAACATTTTTCCATAGCCGATTCCGCGAGTATACAATTCATGCGACAACTGGTGGATATTCGGTGGATATCCAGCCGGTGGATATTCGGAAGGGAGATATCCAGCTGGGGGATATCCAGACGGTGGGTATCCAACATGTGGATATCCTGCTGGAGGAAAAAATCCAGCAGGTGGTAACCAACAAGTGGTATCCAACAGGTGGTATCCAGCAGGTGGATATAGTTGCTACAAAAGGTGGGCAAAAAACTTAGTGTGAGAAGCAAAGAGATAAAAATACAAAGTAAGGACCTCATAAAACCTAATACTAGTGATCATTAAATTCATCTTACTTGTTCTTTGTTTAATCTGCTGCCCGAAGTTAAAATAGTTGCCTGAAAGTTTGAAGAAGACGAAGTTGCCTGACAAAAATAAAAAAATAGATGAAGTTGCCTGACAAAAATAAAAAAAACACTAAATTCTACACTAAAAGAGAAAAAAACATACTTGTTCTTTGCTTAATCTACTGTTAGAAGTTGAGACAGTTGCCTGAAAGTTTGAAGCAGATGAAGTTGCCTGACCATAATAAATATATAGGCTAAGTTAACCTAATGCTTCAATATATTAATAAATATTTAGTTTTGAAATGTAAAAACATGAGTGAACCTGGGGAAGTTGTGTTGACAAAAGTGGTGGAAAAGAATCCTTAACTTGATTGATCATCTGTTGACATTCTACATTGGGCTCTTCTATATCCTGTTTAAAAAAATAGAATGATTTCATGATATTTGCTTTTTAAATGTAACAACAAACAATATGTAGATAAATTAGTAAGGATGAAACCTGAACAATTGTTGAAGTTTGGTTTGTTTTTGTCGCCACTCTTTTTTTTCTTGATGTCTGTTCTAAGCCACGTTTAAGCCTCTTACCTGAAACTGTTCTCTTCTTCGGTTTAATTCCTTTGACTCCAAGAAACTCTGTTTCATTCAAATCTCTTGTTGTGTCATCTAGACATTGAACCAAGTTACCATCTTCTTGACAGTTCGGATCATTAACTTGTAACTTCTCATCCACCATCTTAAACATACTCAACAAACCATCTTTAACATAATTGTAAGTGTCTTCCCTCTCTGCTGCCTTGGTAACCAACTGAACAGATAACCCACACAAATCTTTATAGCGCATATTGTGAAGTATTTTTGGATCCAAACTATCTTTGTTCACATTTGTTTCATTAACTCCGAAATACCCACCTTTTGCTTTTCGTGTCCACCTTTTCAAAATATAATCACTTGGGATCTTCATGATATTTTTCATCGTAAATATTTTCAAAATATGTGAACACAAAATCCCAGCAAATTCATATTTTCTACAGCTACAACTACACACAATTTTTTCACAAGATGAATCAAGTGTAACTAGATGATGGTAATGCTTTTTGTGCGAAGTAACTTTATATGTAGTATGTGTTCCAACATCCTCAAATATTTCTACAACAGAATCATGAGATTTGTACCACTCTTGTTCAAAACACTTGTATGCCTCGGGAGTATAAGTGTAACTCGCATGCTTTAATATTTCAATTGGATACAATAAGCATGGAACACTTGAATTTGATCTAAAATCAGCTTTCAATTCTTCATATCGACGATCATCAAGCAATCTTTGAAAGTGATGGAAAAAGTCTAAAACTTATGCTTATAAGTCACATACCTTTTGACAATACTATTCATGCTTTCACTTCTTTGAGTCGTAATCATATCTGCACAAAAAATTTGTCGCCCATATACTAAAGCCCATTTTTCCTTTATGCGAAACAAACGCCTCAACCAATCATTATCTTCAAGTTCATACTTAGTCAACATCATGTTCCAAGCTGAAAGAAAATCTTCCTCTTCATCAAAATCATATATACACGAGGCAAAATCTTTAGCAAACTCTTTGAATTGAGAAAAAACTCCACTCAAATGTATTGCAGCATTTTGATAAATGTGCCAAATACACAAACGATGATGTGTTTCAGGCCATCTGGAAGCTAAAGCCCTTGCCATTGCTGCATCTTGATCTGTAAGAATAGTTATTGGTTTTTTCTCAGACATAGCTCTGGTAAATGTATCAAACAACCACTCAAATGTCAAAGTAGTTTCATCATATAATAAAGCTGCACCAAAAATTATAGATTGTTTATGATGATTAACACCTACAAACAACGCAATAGGACGACCTTCATTGTTCTTCCTGTAGGTTGTGTCAAAGCAAACAACATCTCCAAAATTACCATAATCAGCTCTCATCTTAGCATCAGACCAAAAAATATTAGTGATCAGATCATCTTCATCAACTTGAATAGCATTAAAAAAATTTGGATCATCGAACTGCATTTTCTGTAAATATTCCAGTACACCTCCTGTATCCCCAACTCTCATATTTCTTGTTCTTTTGGATCGCAAGTAATTTTTATAATCTTCAGGAATAAAACCTAAATTCTCCCTGCCACCTACTTGTCTCACCATAAGATCATGAGATGCTTTTGGTGGGATTCCCACATCACTTGCCATCTCAATTTGTATCGCTGCAGAAGAAGATATATTCCTATGGCATCTGTAGAGATGTGTTTTGTTTGGACTTGAAAGATAATGATTATGCTCTTTAACAAATTGCATCACACTAAACTTGCCATCTAAACATTTAATCTTCAGATTAGCCTTACAATCAAACCTTGTTTCAGGACGACTTTGTTTCACATAAATATCTCGTTTGTCCTTTCCCCTTTTACCTTGTGCACTACAACAAAACATTCTGTCAACTATATTACCATCTTGATCTTTATGAGTTCTACCCCTTCTTATGCCAAATCCAACTTGTTTAGCATATTTCAAATAAAAGTCATAGGCTTCCTCTTCTGTTAGAAATTCCATACCCATTTTTGGCATCATTTCTTTTGTGACAAATGGCTGGGAAATCTCTGTATTATTTTCATTATTCAACCCTTTAAAATCAATAAAACAATACAAAAAAATTAATCAAACTATGCAAAATTTAAGGTATAAAGTTTAATGAAGTCTCAATATGATTCCTTACTACCTTCATCATCCCTACCATCTTGATAGCCTTTGTTTTCTTCAAAGCACTCTTCATTTGCTTGAAAATTCAACCAACGACGACTCGTAGATTCACCCTCCATGATACTTAGTTTAATCCTGAAAAAATTACAACCATCATATGCGAAGTCCCTAAACTTTACAATGCCAACAGAGATGCAAATTCTATTTTACAAGAAAATTCATTTGATTGTAAATTCTACTGCAAACTTCAAAAAAAAAACAGAACATAGAAATCAAAATCAAAATCAAAACCAAATTCAACAATCACTATGCATTTGATTGTAAATTCTACTACAAACTTCAAAAAAATACAGAACATAGAAATCAAAATCAACAATCACTATGCATTTGATTGTAAATTCTACTGCAAACTTCAAAAAAAAAAAGAACATAGAAATCAAAATCAATTTCGTTGAGGGATTTTGATGTTCATACAAACATCATGTTCGTACCTACTGCCACAGCGAGAAGGGGGCGCCGGCGGGAACGCGCTGGACGCGAGTTTAGGGCACGGCACGAGACTAGCGCGGGTCTTTTTTAAAGCTGAAACTTCGCCGGAGAGCAGGGTCGGCGTGCGCAGAGGATCCGAGCAGGAGGGGACGCGGTCGGGGCGCGTGCTGCCGGCGAGAAGGGACGGCGAGTGATTAGGGCAGGCGAGAGATTAGGAAACGAAAGGGGCAGAAATTGGAGTCGCGAGGGATTTCGGATGCTAACCTCGCCGACGCTGGGAGAGCAGGAGACTTCGCAAAAGGCTTCGCCGGCGAGCAGGGACGCTGGGAGAGCAGGAGACTTGGCAGTAGGCTTGGCTGGCGAGTAGGGACGCGGTCGTTCGGATTAGGGCACGCGAGGGAACTGAGGAAATGTCGAGTGGGCGAACTGGCTTAGGACGCGAGAGTGGGAAGTCACGCGCAACGCACGTGTCTTATTTTGTCGTTTTCTGCTCGGTACAGAGGCGCAGGGAGTTTTCGGCGCAGAGGATCCGAACTGATGTTTGTGGCCAACAATTATGGTATCCAAGTGAGTATGGCGCCCTACATCGATGAGTCGATTGTGGAGATTGATTATTAGGGATCATAATTTTATCCGAATCCGACAGAAGATCCGACATTCGATCTGAATGGAGGAGGATATGGAGGGATTACTAATACCCGATATCCGACTCGAATATCCGATTAAATAAAAAATATATATATACATTAAAGAATTTTTTCCCCAAAACATATTAATAATTTGTGTTAATGTTAGAAATAGATTATATATATGTTTAATCTATTTTTAAAATTATAGATATATATATTTTTTAATTACGATGTTAATTCTAATGTATTTTTTTTTAATGATATAATTGGATAGGAAGAAGAAAAAATATTAGTATACAAGATATTCGATCCTTTAATGGGTATGAGTATTTCTATGGATATTCGATACCCGATAGGTATAGGGATGGAGGATATAAAATTCCACCCGCACCCCGACCCATTGCCATCCCTATTGATTATTAGTGGTCTTCAACTCGAGTACTTTCCTGATTTACTTTGATAGTCGGTGAAAAACTTCTGTATGTGAGATCGGGTCGGTCACTTTTAAGATTTGTCGATTTAAAAAATTGAAAACTTAAATTATAAAAAAATGCAACCAACCAACCATGATTTCATAATCAGACAATGAGCACCCCGGACATAGCCGAGTTGGTACAAATACGATAGAGTTGCTTCGTTGGATTAATATCGATTCTCGTATAATTTGTTCCCATAAGGATTAGATATCCTCCCATTTAGAAACGGTTCAATACTATAATTTATCTCTTTTCATCTTACTGGCGAGGTGAAAGACGAAAGACATTCGGAGGGAGCGAAATCATTTTTTACGCTTCGTAATTAGACCATGAGCATTTACTGTCACAATAATTTTACAATTGCCAGCTTGCAGCCATAAGGGCAGCTTCAATGAAGCTCCTAATAAACTTTTTTATAATTTTCAATATATCACATCAATACCACTTAACAAATATAAAATCTATTACTATTATTTTTCATTTAATATCTCTATATAATTTTTATTTAATATTTTAAATAATTAAGTTATTTAAATTTATTTATTTATAATTGATAATTAATACTTTAATTAATTTATGATTTTGAATTTAATTAAATTTATAATTAGCATTTAATATTTTAAATAATTATGAGATGTTTTATTTAATTTATTTATAATATATAATTTATAAATTAATTAATTTATAATGTATAATTTTTATTTAATATTTAATCAACTTATGAATTTTAATTTAATTATAATATTCATATATTTTTTAATTTATTAAATATATTTATTTTCCAAAGCAAGAAATATAACTCTCATCATTATTATTTATCCATGAAATAAAATATTATAATTAATTATTTTAAATTTATTTTTTAATTATTTAAAAATATCAAACAGTAGTATTATTATATTATTAATTATTAGTTCCATCTTCAATAGAAAAAAAAATAAATTTGATTTTTCAAACTTCTCTTAACTAAAATCCTAAATTTCATCTCCACACTCATTCAAACTTTTTTATTAAACTTTTTGATTTTACAAATTTTTAAAAAAGATTTTATTGGATATACTCTAAACTAGCATTTGCCAAAAAAAAAAAAACATTTACCACTGCGACTACTCGAAGGCGGTCAGGCGCGCGCTTGCGACCGCTTAGACGTGGTTTCGCAGTCACACCGAGCATGAATACTTGTGATCTGGATGGTCATGAATTGCTAGAGTTTTCTCCTAGAATGAGATTTTTAATTCTGTTCAATTTGGTTCAGGTTAGTGAAATAGATCATCAAGGCTTATAAAAATTAAAAAGTACTTATAAAAAAAGTTATGGTACATTCTATGGTACATTCAGTGAAAAAATTCAATGAAACGCTCAATAAATAATATGACATTTTACATACATACGTTCGATTATCGTTCAGACATCATCAACGATCGGAATTATACTCTGGGGAGCACAGTAAATTTATCAAAAATCGCTACATATAAAATATCATGTCATTTACTAAGCTTTTTCTTAAAATTTTTTACTAAACATATCATTTTTCATATATTAGCTGCGAGTTTCGAATATTTTTAAAGTGGAATGCTTGATATGGTAAATTATCCGATTAAAAAACTCCAATTCAATCAACACGCATATTTGTTAGTTTATTCATATATACGAAGATGACTAATCTCTAACTTGGGAAAAAATAATAAATTTTATTAATGTCACTTTGTGGCCATGCAATTTATATTTTTTGCACATTGACCCATCGCCGATCCCAGTTCACACCTACGACCACATTTTTCAAACTGAAAAAAAAAATACTACAATTTTCAGGATTAAGATATAAAAAGAAATGGACGATTAATTACTTTTGCATATATAGATTCAAACTAACTCAATCTAAGATTCGCATTTTTTTCAGCAGGCGTACTTAATTTTTATGAAAGGAGACATTTAAATCTTAAAATATCTTTCTCGTCAATTTCATTCCTAAATTAAAATACAAATAAAAATTTCTTATTTAAATCAACCGTACGAATCGATCGCATAAAAAATGAAACTTAATTATTTTATTAAACAATTTCATATTAAAATCAACACTAAAATGTTTATTTTTTCAAATAATATTATTTAAACTCATGATAATTTCTTAAATTTATTCATATATTTATTTTTAATTTTTAAATTTTAAAAAAATTAAAAATACAAAGAAGGTTAATAAAAAATTAAATAATAAAACTCATATTATTTCCTAATTTTATTTCACATTTATTTTTTTAGTTAGATACTAAAAAATAAAAAATAAGAATAATTTTTTTTATTAATATTCTTTTATTTTTTAAATTTTTTTAATAAAACTTCAAAATTAAAATATATATATATATATATGACTAAATTTAAGAGATTACCATTAATTTAATGACTTAGTTTTTTTTAAAAAAATGAGCATCATACTTTTATATGAATTCTCTATCCAGTTTAGTTTAGTTCCATTTTAATAAAAAAATAAATTTTTTATTTTAATTTAGAATTGAAATAAACAGAAAAGGTATTTTGAGAATTAAATATGTTCTTTTATAAAATTAAAATACGGAATGCACTTTCAAAAAATAAAAAAACTAAATGCGCACTTTATAAAATATCGTTTTAACAAATACTTCGTCGGGAAGAAAGACGACCAGATAAAAATAAACAGCCCACGTTCACACGCAGGAAAAGTTTGGAACGACAAGTAGACGTTACGAAGAACCAAGCAAATTTAAAAAGGAAGGACGTTGGCGATTTACGCGGTTTCACACGAAGTGGCAACCGGCACCCTGGACTGGGCCCATCCGAATCTAACAGAAAAACACTCATCAAGGCCTTTAAATTTATATACATCTATTTCAACTAAGTTGACGATTTTATTTTTTCCATTCTGTCTCTCTTTTTCAACAGAATTCAAATTATGATTCAAAAAGGAGGTCAAAGTGTGCCCATTTATTATTTTTTTAATGAAAAAATTATTTTAAAAAATATGAAATTTAATAGCCATACTCTAATCGCAGATCAAATATCCAAATTTGCATCTGAAAATGGCATTAAGGCGAATAGGTTCAAAGAGGAGACCATCATGCCGCGTCTATAAAGACGAGCAGATGGGCGTTGGGTTTGTCCCTGTTCGGGAACTCTTATCTTTGGTTGGGCTCGACGGCGACGAACTGAAAGTGGTGCTCGGAGGAGGAATGATGCTCGGAAGAGACGGCGATGGTGACGCGCTCGGACGAAGGATGGCGGTGCTGGCGGGAATTCAGCTGCAAGTGAATTCGCCGCCGGAGGGGATGGTCGGCAGGAGCGGCAGAGGGGGGAGGCTGCTGTCGTCGCCCTTGAGGGGAGAGGGGGAGAGGGAGATTCCGTGGGGCGAGCAGGAGACCAGGGATTTGATCGCCATCAGGGCTGATTTGGAGCGAGGCCACCCTAAGGCGCGGGGTGGTCACAAGACGCTGTGGGAAGTGGTGGCCGACGCGATGATGGATCGAGGGTACCTCCGATCGCCGGATCAGTGCAAGTGCAAGTGGAAGAACCTCGTCAATCGCTACAAGGTCTCGCCTTTCTCCTCCTTGTTACCTTTTCCCCCTTTTGCTTTTGCGAGTTGCATTCGAGATCGTGTCTCGGGAAGACATGGTTTTAGGTTGAACTGGCGTTCTTCGTCGTTGTTCTTATCTTCTGGATTAATCTGGCTGATTGATTCGTGGATTGTTTGCTTTGCACAAAATGAGCTTTTGAAATGGTTTGCAGCATTATTCTATCCGATTCAGAAAAACGAATTTGGGGAAAACATTTTTTTTTTCAAATCGAAATGTTTCTTTTTGTTTTTTAGGGTACAGAGACGGCAGATCCCCAAATCGGCCGGCAATGCCCTTTCTTCGACGAGCTAAATGCTGTGTTCGTGGAACGGGCCAAGAGCATGCGTCGACTCCTGCTCGAATCCGAGTCCGACGCCTCCCAACCGAAGAAGAAACCGAAGAGGCCCGTCGGCGATCGTTTCTCTGACGTGTTCTTCGACGAGGACGAGGACGAGGACGAACACAACATCGGCGACGAACTCCTCCCGAAGAGAAGAACGAAGAAAACCGGTATGGCCGGAGCAGGGCAGCAGCAGCAGCATCGGGCAACGACGTGGGCCGGCGTGGAGGAGCTGCGACAGGAGGTGTTGCAACAGCAGCGGCGGATGGAGGCGGAGTGGCGGGAGATGTTGGAGAGGCGCGCGGAAGAGCGGCGGGCGATGGAGCAGGAGTGGCGGGGGGCGATGAGGGAGCTGGAGCGGGAGCGGGCGGTGACGGAGCAAGCGTGGCGGGAGCGGGAGGAGCAGCGGAGAGCGAGGGAGGAGAGGAGGGCGGAGAAGACGGAGGCCCTGCTCGCGGCACTGGTCGACAAGCTCATCAAGGACGACGAATGATCTCTCCGGCGAGCAGAGCCTTCGTCTTCTCCGCCCTCCTCGATGATCTCATGAGGACGACTAGTTGCCGTGTTCGACCGCTTACTAATCTGCCACGTAGTTACTTTACGCAACAGAGATTGCTTTTGCTTTGCTTGTAGATATCGATTTCTGAAAAGAATTTATAGGTGGTTTTTAATTTATCTTATAGGTACAACAAAAAATGGATTTATCTTCCTTATTTCAAGTCATGCATTTGTTTATTTTAATTTTTTTAAAATCATTTTGCTTTACTCTTATAATTTATACTATTATATAAATCATATAACAATATTAAAAGAAAAGAAGAAAGAGAATTTAAGAAAATCCTGAAAAAGTGTACATATTTCGGATGCAAGATGAGAATCCGAATGAGGTCTTGCTCATTTGAAAATAAGGATAGAAGTAAAGACTTATGATTTAAAAAGGTAAATCTTCAAGGAACGAGGAAATCATGAGGTGTCACATGCAAATAATTGTACCATATTTTAAGTGAAATATGAGACTAAAAAAAATCCGAAAGTAAAAATTTAATTTCACCACGAGGATTGATATGTTGCATCTATTTACTTTTTCCTCGGATAGATAATTGTTGTATGAATACTTTTGGTTTATGTGATACTTTTGATTTTTTGCTATTCATTTTTAGTATATATCTCATGTTTTGTTATCCATGAGTTTATGTTTTGCCGGAGAAATGCACTATCAGTATTTGTTTGATTGGTTTGACTTTTATATGATTTAGGGGTGTATTCTATTATTGCATATATTAAGGGGAGTGCCCTTTTGTTGATTGTCCACTTGTGTGTAATGTTAGGGTATACCACTATACCCTATTGTTACGTAGGTTCGGGGAAGTATCTTTTTTTGATTATGTATTTATTTTTCATAAAGAAAAATGATAGGGAGAATGAAAATGGAAGAGTGAATGACGTGACACTTTACATGCAGCGATCTCCGACGGGTTCACCGTGCCCCCTAGGGTATAATTTGATTCGGGGCGGCGGTCGAAGGCCGCCGATGGTGTCCAAGCGATAATCGGACGTGTGCATGTAAAATGTGACGTCATTTACTCTACCATTCACTCTTCCATTTTCTCTCCCTATCATAGCTCTTTCATAAATTATAAGAGTGCTCCCTATATATGTAGACCCCATATTATTAAGAGGGAATTCCTTGTCATTATCATGTTTCTATGTTTATTATTTATGTCATGATCTTTTCATGCTTGTTTATTATGATTTGATATTGTAATCTTTATGCTTATTGTATTGATATCATCTTGTTGATATGATGATATGTTGGAAATTAACCTAAACTTAAATATATTGTTAAACATCATAAATGAGAAAATTATTTGTGCAATTATGTCCTAAATGAGAAATTTTAATGATTAACAATGATTTAAGTTTAGGTTAATATATTGGATCTAACTTAAGTTACGAGTTTGCAGGATAAGTAAAGTCCAAGAAGATCGATGATCGGATTCTTAGCAAGGAGAAGTCCAAGAAGGTCTATGGCCGGATTCTTAGTAAGAAAAATCCTAAGAAGATCGAAGATCGAATTCTTAGCCTAAGAAGATCGAGACCTGATTCTCAGTAAAAGGTGGAAACCCGAGCAAATCATAAGATCAGATGTCATGCCCCCGGAGGGGAGCCGCTAGTCCAATATATAATTGGACAATATCTCCCTTATACGACAGATAATTTAGAACATTTGTACATTCACCCATGCAATATATATGACCTCTGACCTCAAGTAAAAATAAATTGACCAATCTCAACTGGAAAACATGAATAAAATGTATCCATAACATAAATCAATTAAGGACTTACCTGAGTTGCCATCTGGGCAGGCACGCAGCAAAACCACATCGTATAAAGTCCAACAAAGGACTCAAAAGTACGATCCATGCAAAACACTAAGCAAATACAAGTCCACGAACAAACTAATACAGAGTATGGAATATAACATGCTAAAAATCCGTAAATAAAGCTAAAAGCTAAAAATAGAAGTCATCATGGGCATGTGACTGACAACCAGGCTCCCTTAGCGGACATCAACCTGAAAATAAAAATATGGTGAACGGTGGTGAGTCCAAGCAGACTCTGCGGGTATAGAGATAGATATGCATAACGATATAAATAGTTAAACAAACTATAAAAAAACAATAGGATACAGTCTCGTAGGAAAATAAGAATATGCATAACATAAATGTTGAAAATGTACATATATATACCAAAATCCATCTATCCTACATGGTACAATCAACCCTTATAGAACAAGTACAATACATAATTTAAATTATACATGTCTCCTATATGTGCATGTCAAACATATGCAGTAATTAAATGCAGCAAGCTCAAGCAAATGCACAATGCATCATATGCATATGATGCAATGACATATGTCATCCCTGACACCAGTCAAGCCACCGTCACCAATCACAAGTGAACAAGTGAGTGGGTAGGGTTGTGACAATTGTACGCACCTTGATGTCACTATTCTGGAGTTACCGATTGGACAGGATGCTGGCGGAAGATACCTTCCTATCCCAAGCAATGGGGTGGTCTCGCTCTCATTTCTTCGTGTCTCCGGGATGAGAAGGGATCTCTGACTGCTACCACGCTCTAGAACCACTATCCAAAAGCGGTCGAGCGGAGCAATATAGGGCAAATGCACACACTCACTGGTAACCACTAACCCTTGAGTGGATGTATGTGCATATCCTAATGTGACTAGCGATGGGCTCAGATTACAAAGGAGCTGATGATCGTCAACATGCAACAATGCAAGGATGATGCATGACACAAACACATACAACACCCACCAAGTCCTCATCTATACCTCAATATGACATGCACAAGTATAAAAAATATATCATAACCTAGAAATTATATAACAAAGTATATCGATGCAAAATATGTCTAATAATCGATCAATATCAGATATAATGTAATATACCACTACTCCTATGCACATCTACACATGTATGTACCATACAGAGTAAGAAGGCCAAGCCACGAGACTGTATAGACACAAGTATGGAATGAATCTCAAAAGTCAAGTAGTAAGTATCAAGTACGAAAATAATAGGAGCAGATTTAAGATAATATAACCTACTGCAATCAATAAAATAGTCATGCATAAGATAAAGCAGTTCTAAAGAGACAAGCAAGAAGTACTTGCCTCCAATAGAAGAGTCTGTAAACGACGAGAACCCCCATCTAATAATCTGCAACAATAAATTTAAATCAATGCCCTGTATCAAAGGTATAGAGTTTAACTATAATAACATATGATCTTAGCTAAACAGGCTACCTTAATTAATTAGGATCGTCCTAATTATCCTGTTTCATTTAATTAATCATAATTAAATGATTAGCCCTTAATTGCTCTAAGCTATCAAGATTAAGTTCATGTTAGGTTTTCGAATCCAAATTTATCAAGTTTAACTTATTAGGTTTAAATTTCAAATCAAACCTAAGGAACCAACATGGTTACTAATCCCATCAATGCAAAAATCGCAAAGTAAGTCGCTCGGTATGACACCACAAGGCTCACTAAGTCAACCTAATCATAACCCAATCAGCAGCTCACCCAACCTCTATTTACAATCCACGACAAAAAATTAGGGATAAAACACGAAGAAACTAGAGTTCAAATCCAATCCTACAGTAGCAAGAAAATAGATCTTAAATGAACACTCATTACCATCTAAAATAGATCTCTAAATCTCATCAAGAAATCAAATTCTACAATATTAGAACAAAAAACCAAATAGAACTAGTCGTACAACTCCAACAAAACCAAGAACCAACAGATCAAAGGAATTTGACCTAAAGAATCCAATCAACTCCCAATTCAGCTTCGCAAGCCAAAAATCTAGATCTAGAAACTAAAATAAGGTTCACGGTAATAACATGAAAGCAAATTGGATGAATTTTGGCATAGATCTACAAACATCCAACCTATTATCATGTTCTTCCAAGATTAAAGCCTATCCTTACCTAATATTGTCGGCGCACTTCCTCTACTCCAAATCTGGCGATAGTTGAGCTAGGAGAAATCCAACAGTGGATGGCGGCAGAGGAAATCGCCGTTGTGGAATTCAAGAGTCGATCACTGATTTTTGGAGGAAGAACAGCTTAAAGAACTAGATCTCAACCCTTACCTACTCAAGCCCAAATGTGTTGAGCCCAAAAGATAATTATAGATTTATCTTTTGAATTTATATTTTATATTTTATAATTTTATTGTTTGAATTTTTAGAATTTAAAGAATAAGAAGTTGGAAAAAAAGACATAATTTAATTTTAAACTTCACCAAATTAGTTGAGAAGTTAGTTAGTAAAGGGTCTAGATTCATAATTAAATAGTAAGATAGTAGGATATTAAAATTAATTTTTTTTTAAAATCTAAATAAATTTAAATATAGCTAAATATCATTTTTTTATAAATACTAAATCTCAACTATTAATTTAAGATTATATATATTTTAAAATAGATTAGCTTCTTGTCATAAATATTAATGAGGATAAAGGGAGAAAATGATTATTTTTTGTAAATTTTATAGTTAATTAATTAATAAATGTAGTATTTCTTATTGTTAAAATTGTTTTATTAATATGATCAAATTTTTAAATTTTTTATATACATATTATTCACAAAATTAAAACATTGTATTTACTGAATTAAGTATTTATTAACATATTTTAATGATTTTATTAGATTGAACCTGATCAATTTTAATATGATAAAAATGGTCAGAAAATGGAGGTTGGTCATCCAAGTGGTCAGAAAATGGAGCCCACGCTTGACTACCCTAACACAAAAGTTCAAAGCGCTCTCGGGAGGTTGACGGGGCAATCAAAACAATTGTCCGTTCGGAAGCCCACTCTGTGTCCATTTGGAGGCCCACCTTGTGCCCGTTCAGAGAGTGATCGCTTTCCGTTTGAAGATCACCTTGTGTCTGATCGGCAGATAGCTAATGTGCCCGTTCAGAGAGTGCTTAACATTCTATATTGAGGACAAGTCCATTCAGAGGTATTCCTCGCCCCGTTCAAAGGATGCCCCGCCATTTCGTCCATCGACTCATCCTTCAGACTTGGCTTTGACTCTTACTTCTCACGGAGACTCATCCTACGTGGGAATTTGACCAGTTATCCCGTATCAGGTAACCCATAAATTTGCATCCACAAGGGTTCTGGATTTCCTACTGAAATGTGAAGCAAGCGGCATCACTTTGAGATAGAGAGGGCAGCCATGTGCAATGTATGGCCCCCCCTTTCAGACTGGCGTCGCATTTCTCCTTCTCAGTGAACTTAAAAACCAGCCCTATCGAATTGTACGAGAGCATTGTATGTGGTGTATTCCATCTTCCAGAGAGCTTATTAACTGCCTCCAGCCAGGAAAACGACAAAGAAACCTCCCGACCAAACAGTACCATACCGTTCTTTCCTGCGTTTGGGACGCGGATGACTGCCCCAAATCATCTGGCAGTTCTGATTCACCGGACATTGCTCCTTCTATTGTCGGGTAGGGGGTGCAAACGATTGAGCCGGTTCATCAATTTTTCGAATCGGCTTGAAAATTATTCAATTTGTATTCAAAATTATTAAATTCGAGTTGAATTTAAATCTATACCATTTTGTCCGATTGCTCACGAGTCGTTCATGAGTCGAACTCCAATCGAATTCTAATTATTATTATATAATTTTTATTTAAATATATTCAAAATAGGATTGGAATAATTTAAATCGAAATCGAATTTAAGTTATTTCAAATTATAATTTAAATATATTCGAATTAAGCTTCGAATAATTCGAAGTTTAAATTTTATTTTAAATCAAATTCGAATCAAAATTATATATATTTTTATTCTCGAATCGAATTTCAAATATCATAGATTTCGATCTCAAACTTAAATATTAATATTTTTATATTATTCGACTATTTCGTTTGCACCCTAGTGTGAGTGCCTAAATCGTTTCATAGCCGGGGAGGACTGGCCAAGGCCAATTTTGTCTTGCCGACATTGTTGTTGTGACGCAAAACTGTGTCGGTGATCTCCAACCAATACCCAGGGGTGAGGATTTCCATCCCCGATATGCCACCTATGCATTTTGTATTCGACGGGTAGAAGAACAGTGCAGGTTAGAAGTTTACCTTGTTAATCCGCTAGGATCCACTAATTCAGATTTTGAATCTCATTTTTTCTCACATCCACCAACCGTTAACCCGATTTGGTTGAATCGAATTTGAAATCACAGCTGCTTTACTTAACAACTTCGAAATCCACTCCCTTCTTTGTTTTAACTGATTGGCCAACTGAAAAGCAGTGGCCAGCTGCATTGCCTCTCGTGGTTGAAACGGAGAAGGTCGGTGGCTGAAACTTCTCGTGGCCGGTGGGGAAAGAGGCGGCAACCGAGAGGTCACGGCGACGGCGACGCTTGGGTCAAGGAGATGCGATGTTTAATCAGAACATAGGCTTTGATAAACAAATCTTAGTCTTATAAACTCTATGTCTCTATCAACTCTAACTCCTAATCTAAATAAAATAGGATATTAAAGAACTTTTTAAATCCTATTCGTTTTAAATTCTATAATATATATAATAAATTTTATATATTTATATAAAATTATATTCTTATTAAATATTTTATTATTATTCTCCTAAATATAATTAATTAAATCAAATTAAATAATTTTAACTCATATATATATATATATATATATATATATATATATATATATATATATATATATATATATATATATATATATATATAGACCTAACAACTTACACCTACAGTAACCTACTATTTCCTATTGCGGCTTTTGAGACTTTTGCGGCGGCGGAGAGGAAACTACTCCTGATGGAGCCAACTGATGAAGTGATCGCTCGTTTGTCAACGTCGTCGGATGTTCTCCGTTCATTGCCTATGGCGCGGACTCCGACTCATCGGGCACAGGCACAGGCTCTCCATTCATTAGCATGGACTCATCTGCTACCAACACATCGGTCATTACTTTCGTCACTATCCGCTGCCGACTCTTTCTATTCCTGTCGAAGAAATACTCGTCGGCATGGAGGTTGCAGCTGAAGATCGTCATTTGGAACGCATGGAAGCTGTGGGGGCAACTACCGGACAAATTCTCCCTAGAATCGAAACTGCAGAAAGACAAATTTTAGCTCGGATTGACGGCGGCGGCGGCAACGACGGCGGCGGCGGCGTCATCTGCTACCAACACATCGCTCATTACTTTCGTCACTACCGGCTCCTTCTGCGCTGCCGACTCTTCCTATTCCTGTCGAAGAAATTCTCGTCGGCATGGAGGCTGCAGCTGAAGATCGTCATTTGGAACGCATGGAAGCTGTGGGGGCAACTACCGGACAAATTCTCGCCAGAATCGAAATTGCAGAAAGACAAATTGGAGCTCGGATTGACGACGGCGGCGACGACGACGGGGCGGCGGCGGCAGCGACGGCGACGGCAGCGACGACGGCGGCGACGGCGGCGGCGGGCGGCGACGACGAAGGCGGCGGTGACGACGACGGCGGCCACGGCGACGACGGCGGCGGTGACGACGACGGCGGCGGACTCATCTGCTACCAACACATCGGTCATTACTTTCGTCACTACCGGCTCCTTCTGCGCTGCCGACTCTTTCTATTCCTGTCGAAGAAATTCTCGTCGGCATGGAGACTGCTGCTGAAGATCGTCATTTGGAACGCATGGAAGCTGTGGGAACAACTACCGGACAAATTCTCGCCAGAATCGAAACTATAGAAAGACAAATTTTAGCTCGGATTGACGGCGGCGGCGGCGACAACGACGGCAACGACGGCGGCAAAGGCGGCGAGTGCGGCGACAACGACGGCAACGGCGGCGACGACGACGGCGGCGGTGACAACGACGATGGCGGCGGCGGCGGGGCGGCTACAACGCCGGCGTCGACGGCGGCGGCGACGTCGACGGCGGCGGCGACGTCGACGGCGGCGGCGACGACGTCGATGTCGGCGGCGTCGACGTCGGGAGCGGCGGCGTCGACGTCGGGAGCGGCGACGGCGGCAGCGTCGACGTCGGGGGCGCCGCCGCCGCCGTCAATTCGAGCTAAAATTTGTCTTTCTGCAGTTTTGATTTTGGCTAGAATTTGTCCGGTAGTTGCCCCCACCAGCTTCCATGCGTTCCAAACGACGCTTAAAAAGGTTAATGTCATATGGAATTTTTGATTTCCTTGACATGTTAGACTTTAATGTCTGTATAGAGTGTGTTAAGGGGAAGACAACTAACAAAAGGAACAATAGGGCTAGCCATTGTAGTGACGTTTTGGAGCTAATACATGCGAATATTTATGGACCATTCCCTAAAGCATCTTGGAATGGGCATATATATTTTATTAGTTTCATAGATGATTATTCCAACATCTTCGGCGGCGTCGGCGGCGGCGGCTGGGCGGCGACGGCGGCGGCAACGACGGCGGCGAAGGCGGCAACGACGACGACGGCGGCATTGTTCTTCATGCGGCGGTGGGACGAGCGACGTCGCGGCCCTCTTAGACAGTGACGTCGGGAGGCGACCGCTTGATGTGCGTAGGAGGGAGGCTACGGCGACGAGGGGCCGAGCACGGGTTCTCGTTCCGATGGTAAGCTCGAGAGAAGAGGACAGTGGGCAACAGCAGGAGAGCAGGCGGCGACAGTCGCTGCTGCTAAGCTACCCGTGGATGCTGCTCGGAGGGTAGGAACGGTGACGGTGGGAAGAACAAAGAAGGTCGGTGGCTGAAACTTCTAGCGTCCGGTGGGGAAAGAGGCGGCGACC
>JAGFNQ010009971.1:0-42056 GCA_024364735.1 Boesenbergia rotunda
GTATTCTTATTGTTTTCGTACTTTCGTAGTAATCTTATCATATTAGTGTCGCTTTGGTTTTATTATCATTTCAGACGGTATTTGACTTTTCTTTGGACGTGTATTTATTTACTTCCATTGGATTTTGAATCGTTGCATTTTAGTTTACGGAGATTTATTTATCATGTTTGTCAATTATTATACAAATTATTTAACTGTGTGGTTATGTTTATGTGGATGTCAGTCGAGTGTGACTGTTGTTGGGGCAATTGGCCCAAGTTTGATCAGGTGATCATGAGTTTTGATGTGTGTGTCAATATGATTAAGTTAGGGTTTCATATTGATCTAATATGTGTATGTAAGTGTGCAGGTTTGCAGGATACACATAGACTTAGTTGGACGTCTTCGGGGCCGGTGAAGGATGGCATGGGAGACAAGCCGAGGCTTGCATGCATCCGAGGGACCTGGACAAAGCAGGGACGATGAGCCGAGAGGAGCGGACTTCGAGGCATACGTGAAGGGTGGTATGGGAGACAAGCCGCGGGCTTGCATGCATCTGAGGGACGAGAGTCAAAGTCGAAGAGGGTTTGAAGGCAACAGATCGAGGTTGCTGGAGCAGGGATGATGAGCTGAGGGAAGCGAACTTCGAGGCATACGTGAAGGGTGACATAGGAGATAAGTCGCGGGCTTGCATGCATCCGAGGGACGAGAGCCAAAGTCGAAGAGGGCTTGAAGGCAACAGGTCGAGGCTGCTGAAGGAAGAGTCAACTGAGTCGTGAGGTTTCGAGTGCTGAGAGAACTGTACTCGGGAAGGGGAATCCTAGGGTTCGAGTGCTGAGAGAATTGTACTCGGGAGAGGAAACCTTAGATCGCAGTCAACTGGCGCTTGGGCAGTCGACTGGGGTAGAACACAGAGAAATCAGTCGACTGGTAAAGGGGTAGTCGACTGATGCAATCGACTGGTGTCGACCAGAATGTGAATCGTCAGGCTAAGACGTTTGAATTCGCGAAGACCAGTCGACTGTCCTGGGGAAGTCGACTGGTAACAGCCAAACCAGGATCGAGCTCTATTTAAGGTACTCATGTTTGGCTACTGTTTCTTAGCGAAACAAGCTTGGTAAGAGTCTGTTAGTAGCTTACAAGTGCTCAGGTCGTGTCAAAGGTTTGTAGCGAGGTTTCTCCACCCACAATGAGCGACAAGAGATAGCCGGAGGTGCTCCGGGGAATTATCCACCGAAGGATCGGGATCATTCACCTTACGGACAGCCGTGGAGTAGGAGTTTCATCTTCGAACCACGTAAATCTGTGTCGTTCTTAGTTGTTAGTTTTTATTGTTTTAGTTATTGTTATTCCGCTTGCGCACTAACAACTTGTAAGGAGAAAATCAAATCGAAAGCTATTCACCCCCCCCCCCCCTCCCCCTCTAGCTAAACGGAAAGGTCCTAACAACTGTGCTATTTTATATGTGTGGAGATATGCATGTATAAATGATTTAGATTGTCCGTCGTACAGAAGAAATGTTGTCCGATTTTCGAGCAAGCTTGGGACTCTGGGAGCTTGATAGTTGCAGATTGAAAAGAAGACCGAATAATATGCTACACAAGCCAACAAGAGACGGAAGAAAGTGATCTTTGAGCTCGGAGATTGGGTTTGGGTTCATATGAGAAAAGAAAGATTTCCAACTAAACGTCATACTAAATTGCATCCATGCGACGATGGACCATGTCAAGTCATTGCTCGAATCAATAATAATGCTTACAAGTTTGACTTACCAGGTGAGTATAATGTGAGTGTCATATTTAATGTTTCTAATCTTTCTCTTTTTGATATAGGTGATCAAGATTCGAGGATGAATTCTTTTGAGGAGAGAGGGAATGATGGAGTCAAAGAAAGTGAACAAGTTATGGAGCATGCTCAACTCACTCTAGAAGTTGTTGATGATTCATTATGCATCAATGGAGACCCAATTACAAAGGTGAAGGCTAAAAAGATGAAAAAAACACTTAATATACTAATTGAAGATGTGAAAGCAAAAGTTATAATTGAAGAAGGATTAATCAAGAACAAGTCATGCGATTTAGTCAACTTAATTCAAGCCTTGGAAGAGCTTAATTAGCCACTTAAGTCTTATATTATGTAGTAGGGTTATGTTTGATATGTAGGCTCAATTTCTATTTTTATTTGGGTTGTAATGATGTTATAAATTTAAAATAGCTAAGTAGTCTACATAGACTTTTACTAAATGAGTTTTATTTTAACTTTTTAGGAATTTTTAGGTCACCCTATAGCTATAAATAAAGGGGGTGAAGGCAACAATATGTATCTTTTGACTTATTTCAATCTAAAGCATATTGAGACTCTCACATGTTGGTTATATATTGAGCTAGAACTTATTAAAACATTCCTTGTGGCGTTCCAATACTTATTAACCACCATCCCAAAGTTATGGCATTTTCCTTTCTTCTGTACACCAAGATTCATGCTTTTCTAAACATTGGGTCATGGTATTATTTCATTCATCTTATCGATTTAGATTTTTTTCTATTTTTTTCAATTTGTTATGAGTTTTTGAGATATTTTCTCATTTGGTTCACATCAGTGATGATTTTTAAATACAAGCACTACCTTGGTTCCTTTGTCTGATTTTTAAAAACCATCAATGACACATAGAGAGAGAGATTTAATTTATGAATCAGGTAGCAGACAAATTGAATCTGGGGTGACCGGTTCGGTCTCACGGAAGTTTTCCATCGGTCACCAGGGTAAATCGGGAAGTGCTCGCGGTGGCCAGTCTAGAAAAGAGAGTGCTAAAAGGGGTGTAGGTGCAACATGAGGACTTCCCAGGAGTTACCCATCCTAGTATTGTTTTTTGCCCAAACATGCTTAATTTCGAAGTTCTGATGGGATCCGGTACATGGTGGTTCAGAGAGAGAGAGAGAGAGCGCGCGCGCACTAAGGTGATGGTGGTGGTTTTTAAATACCAACGTCACATTGATACTGTTTTTTTAAAAAAATACTTTGTTCCGAATTTAGAACCCAACAATAATACAGAGAGAGAGAGCACTAAGGTCGTGCTAATTTTTAAAGACCCACAGTAGTGGTGTTGGTCTTAAAAATCAATATTATGATGGTGATAGCGGCGTATAGCTACTCGCTACAGCAACATGGACAGCAACGATAGTACTGTGCAACAAAGGATTTTGATAGTAAAATTAGGATTGGATAAAAAATAACGAGAGGATAATACTTAGAAGGAAGGAAAACTCGGCAAAAAATAGAGGGAATTAAGAGGATAAAGAAAATACGGGGTGGGAGAGTCGAAAGAGGGAAAAAAAATAAAGTTTGGAAACGGAAGGAGATAGAGGAAAAAATTTTGATGGAGAGAAAAAAAAATTGCAGAGAGAGAGAGAGAAAATAATTGTTTTAATTAAATATTTTATAAAAAAAATCTTGAAAATTGTAAAATTTAGAACTAATTTTTTTTTTTACTCCGTATTAATTTTTTCCCTCCTGAATTCCGAGTGGCGGTCCTCCACTCCAACATAGCTACGTGATCCTGTCGCCGAGCGTAGTGGAGCCGCAACCGGATGACGGTGTAGCGATGGGTGACGTGAATTTTCCTGAACAAAGAGGAGAAATACTTACCTGAGCGTGCTGGATAATACCTGAAGGTTCTATAATAGTAGATGTATCTGTGGTCTCCTCCTGGTCATGTACATGCTCCTCTTCAGCCTCAAGCTCTGGTGGACACTCAACTAGAATAGGTGATCCTTGGGTGCTTGCTTCCACCATGCAAGTCCCTACACTTTCTGGTTCATCTTCTGAATCTTCTAATGTACCAGTAAATTGTGGTGGTCCCTGGGGCTTAGTGCAATCCCCTACACCTATGGAATCATCTCCTATGCATTCTTCTTCTGTAATATATGCAACAACAATATTAGAAAAATTAGGACCATCAATAATACTATCATCACAAAATAAAAGACTAGAATGGTCCTGTGGAGCTTCAATTTCTTCTTCTTCTGGAGCTGAAAATTTTGAATTGGATTTTGAATAGGAGTCTCCGGAGGAATGCATGCTGTAGGTGCCCAGACTTTAATGTATTCTTTTCTTCTTCTTCTAAAATTGCAAGATCCATTGAAGAAGGACTTTTCCATGCACTAGGGTCACCTGAACTGATATAAAACCAACTCCGGGCTCTCATAATTAAAAGCAGCTTGAGAAGATAATTGTTCTGCTCTTTGGGCTTTTATCTGATTCAATTTATCTTGTATGTTTTGAAACCCATTGTTGTTGTTGTTCTTGTTGTTGTTGGATTTGTTGACACATCTCCATCATCCTTTGGTGTAGAGCCTCATCCCAATCAGGATCATCAAAACCTCCTTGGTTAGTGTGGAACCTCTGTTGGTCTTGAAATGGAAAATAGGGCTGCTGAAGTCCAGGAGGAGGCTGTGCATGCTGAAATGGAAACTGTTGGGCTGCTCAAATGGATGAAATGACTGATTAAATTGCTGAATATTTGGTTCACAAGTTGGTGGAGATGGCTGAAAACTGTAGCCCTGAAATTCTTGTATCTGAGGTTGAATTTGTTGTGGTGAACACTCAAATTGAGGTGGGGGCTGTTGGTACTGATTTTGGTGCTGAAAATTCTGAAATTGCTGGCAATTGGGCTGAAATTGCTGGCAATTGGGCTGAAATTGCTGAAATGATGGCTGCCCAATCTGATAATTCTGGAATAATGGCTGAATTGGCTGAAAATTCGGCTGAGTTTGTTGGAATTGCTGTGGAAATGGTTGTGGTGGCTGAAATTGAAAGTTTGGTTGCTGAAAATTAGGATAGGGTTGCTGGAAATCTTGGAGAGGCTGAAATTGTGGCTGAGGTGGCTGAAATGTAGGCTGAATCTGCTTCTGGTAAGTAGATGACTGAGCTTCCCGTTTTTGTTGGTAATCCAACTCCTTTAACACATTCCTTAACTCCCGCAGTGCATCCTCAAGCTCTGTTGACCCCATTTTGATCTTGCAACCCTGTCACAAAACAAACAAGAAAAATGGCAGCAACCGTATACAAGAGATAAAGCAAAATAAAATAGAACCCAATGATATGTCCAAAAGCATACAAGCAAAAATCAAACAACTCAACTAGTATGTTCCCCGGCAACGGCGCCAAAAATTTGATGGACCCAAAATGACTGTCACGAATGTGGGTCTCAAATTTAGATATTTATAGATGAAAGCTGGAAACCCTTTTTGCAATCAAAGAAGAAAAGCGTAGTAAAGGGGCCACAGGTCGTATTTTTCCAAGGGCTAGTTCAAGTTTGGTTGATTCAAGCTTGCATTTAGGTGTCGTCAATATTTTTGGGTTTCAAATAAAAGAATGGGTTTTTGTTTCGATTTGAAATTGAAAGGCAATGAGAAGTAAGGGAAACTTAACTAAGTGATTTAAACTAAGTAATGGTAGCTAAAAATTCAATCAATGCAATGACAGTGGACGAAATTTTGAAACAAACATGATATCGAATCAAACAAAATTCTGATGGACTTCTATGCAGAAATTTTCTTCTAGAATCAATAAACTGAAATTTTCAGAGATAGAACTGACCAATTCAAAATTAACTCAAGGGAAGAATGAATTCAGAAATGCCAAATATAAAGGAAGAAATGAATCAACAATTCATGTGCAAAAATTCAGAATCTGAAGCAGAATTTGATAACAAACTGGATGTAAAACAAACAAAACCAGCTGCAAGAATTACAAACTTAAACTCAGAAAGATTCAGAAACCCTACATGCTCTGATGCAAACTACAGATTTAGTACTGATACTCAAAGCAAAGAAAGCTGATACAAAATCAAGGAATGACAAGCATTCAGTTGTTAATCGATCCTTAATGCAAGAAGCAGAATTCCACTGATGAAGAACAAGTGAATAAAAAAAAAGCAAATAGAATGCAAGCAACCTAAATAATGCAGTATCAAGAGTTCAGATCTCAACTTATATTCAAGGATAGATCGAATGCAGAATATGGAAAGCAGGAAGTTAAAATGGATCAAAAGACTTTATAAGAATTGAATGCAGAATAATCTGAATTGCAGAACAAAATTCTGTATCTAAAGGATGACAAACTACCTCAATTGAAACCAATTTTCAGAGCTTAAGCTAATGTGCAGAAATTACTGTCTGCAGAAATTGAAAGGGGAAACTGAGTGCTGGAATTAACAAAACAACTGCACAACTCACAACTGATACTCAGATGAGATTTAAAAGATAAAGGTTCACTAGTACACAACTCAAAATTGCAGCTAAACTTACAAATTACAGTGTTGATACGCAGGGGCAGAGAATGAAATTCTGATGTGAAACAACTCAGCTGAACAGAAATTCAGAAATGAAAGTGAATGCTAATCAAACTCAGATCGAATGCATAAGCTAACTAAATCTTGTCTTCAACCTCAGGAATTGAAACTAAACATGAATTGAATTTGAAATAAACTGAAAGTAATTCAAAATTAAAACTACATTTGCAGGAACAAAACTGATATGCAGCTAAAACAAATCTGATACGCAAGGGCAAATCAACAGGAGATTAATTGAATTCAAATCCAAATGTTCACTGATCGAATTCACTAGCTAATTACTTGCAAAATTAAAGCCTAATTGAAAACAGACCAATTCAGAAAAGGAAATTACAGCTACTGATACGAGACAGAAACAAAAATGAACTGCAGAGTGAGATTACAGCTAATACAAAAGGAAATTCAGTAAGAAATAATCCTCGATCCTTCCCATGGTTCAAGATCTCCTTGTTCGTCACGCAAGGGCAAGCCAAGAACCCCTTAAACTCGCAAATCAATGGGAATCAAGCTCCAATGTCAAATCTGCTCGAAACTGCACACTTGCTGGAAATTCCAATTCAAACTCTTAGATCTCGATGTAGAAAGATGCGGTGATGATTTGGAAGTCATCTGAACTCATCCTAGAACCCCTACAGATGGTTCAGATGGGAAGAAATGGACGCGGTTGAAATCCAAGAGCTCAAATCGCAGCTCTGCCGAAACCCTCGCACAGCTCTGCATCCGGCACAATTCCGAGCTAAATCGCCATTGAAACCTTCTCCCAAGGATCCAGATCTTGATCCAAGATCGTGATCGAGTTGGCCACGCCTTCACTGAAGAAAATCGCAACAAAAACGAAGAACAGATGAGAAAAAACGAAGAAGAAAGAGCTGAAGTGGCGAAGACGCGACGCCAGATCTGAAACAGGGAGCCGTTTAAGTAGTTAAAGAAGCGGACGGCTGAGATTGATTGCGCTTCATCCAACGGTGGATCGTTGTCATATTTGATTCAAATTTTCCAGATCTTGATCAGAGGTCAGGATCATCCTTGTGGTAGCTCGGATCTGCCAGATCTGTAGCGGATGGCTCAGATCACCTTGGACTTTGAATGGACGCTCTAGATCTCTCTAAACGTGATCCAACGGTCAAATGATCTCCGATTGAGCTGAAATCTTCAGATCTTGATCTGATCACTTGATTAGACTTAACCCCAATTCGGATTGATCAAAAGTTCTCAGATGGTCTAGATCTAACCGTTCTTGCATCGGACGGTCCAAATGAATCGGAGCTTGATTACTTGACCCAGTCCACTTTTGACTCAACTTTGACCCAACATGACCTAGGTCCATAATCCTTCCAAGCCTACAAAAGTAGATCAAAAATTTAGTGACAAAACAACCCAAATATAACAAGATTTACAATTAGGTCCAAAAAGGGTATAAATCCTAAAACCTAGGGTAAATCCACAATTACACAAGTAAAATATGGGTCAAACACAGATTTAAACATATAAAATGATCAATAAAATGACACTTATCAACTCCCCACACTTAAGCTTGAGCGTCTCGCGAAAAGTACTAAATATGTATCCCCTAGTTTATTTCCAAACATAAGTAGAAGCAATTGAAAAGAAATTACCTAGGGTTGTTAATTCTCAAAAATCTAAGCTCCATAAACTCATATCTTGTCCTTAAATCAACAACTTAACAAATTCAACCTTCATGATTCATTGAGATGAATTTCACTCACTAAACCTCTCAAGGGAAACTTTTGGTGGCTCTCTTCCTAAGTTTTAAATACATGATAAAAATGGAGCTCACTCTTACACACATGCCTCTTGCACTACCATAAGCTTGCTTATTATCTACTCTCTACCATTATTCAAGATTAGAATCAATCATCTATAAAAACTTATTCAAAAGTGAAAGAAATAGGAAATGGTAGAAATGGAATAAAAGCAAAGTAAATAGCTAATTTGAATGAAATGGAAGACTTGGATGTTCAAGGATATTCTTGATGCATTTTCGCCCTCCTTTCAGTCCATATAATGTAGTCAAAGTGTGATGAAGTGATGCTTTGCAATGCCCTTCAAAAATCTTATGAAAAGAATTCCATAATTCCTTTGTGCCAATTTCTTCTTCTTGTGTGCCAACTTATTTCTTATCTTTTCTTTTCTGAAATTTTTTCTTTCTTTCTTTCTCTCTACTGACATCAGAATGTAATAGAGCAAATCTTCAATTTGGAGGAGAGTATCTTTACTAATTCATGGTGCCAAAACTCAATGTGCCAACTTAACTCTTTGTTGTTTCCTTTGTTTTTTTTTTTTCAAACTGTTTTCTTCCTTTCTTCTTTTCTGCTTCTTCTTCTTCTCTTATGATCAACTGCCATGAACTAATTCTTGTTCAATTAAAAACTTTCTGCTCAGAATTGTATCCGAAACTTGGCACATAGATTTCTTTCCCATGTCTTCCTTTAAGTTCCCAAGATTTCAGTTTTTTTCTTCTGCTAGAAGTGCTTCATATTCAGCTTCATTATTCGTCGCCTTGTGTTCTAATCGCACGGACAGGTGTAGCCGTTCTTCTTCGGGTGAAACCATGAGAACGCCGATTCCGCTTCCTTGCCGAGAGGATGCCCCATCAACGTACACCTTCCATACGCCCTCGGCCTCATCCGGATGCAATTCCGTGAGAAAATCGGCTAAGGCTTGCGCCTTGATAGCCGGCCGGGGTTGATATTGTATGTCATACTCGCTCAGCTCAATTGTCCACTTGACTAGCCGCCCTGAGGCGTCTGGGTTTGTGAGTACCCGACCCAAATTACTGTTAGTCAATACAGTAATTGGGTGAGATAAGAAATACGGTCTCAGTCGTCGGGCGGCTAAGAACAGTATGTAGCCCAATTTTTCGAGTGTCGTGTACCGACACTCGGCTCCTTTAAATAAGTGGGCAAAGAAGTACACCGGCCTTTGCTCAGTTTTTTCTTGCCGGGCCAACACCATGCTGCCCGAGTCGGAGGAAGCTGCCAAGTATACATATAAATTCTCATTCGGCTCCGGCCGGGCGAGTGTCGGTAGCTCGGACAGATAAGATTTCAGCTCCTCGAAGGCCCTGTCACATTCTTCGTCCCACTGAAATTTGGTGGCCCGGCGTAATGTCTTGAAGAATGGCAGACCCCGTTCGGCTGATCGGGAAATAAATCTGGACAGGGCGGTTATCCGCCCGGTCAGCCGCTGAGCTTCCTTGAGATTTCGTGGGGCCGGCATCTCTAGAATGGCCTTTACTTTGCCCGGATTTGCTTCGATTCCCCGCTCGGTGACTATATAACCGAGGAACTTCCCGCTCCGAGCCCCGAATAGACATTTGGCCGGATTAAGCTTCAGGCCAAACCGCCGCAGAGTTTGGCAAGTTTCTTCAATGTCGGGGATTAGTTCTTCCGCCCGGGCAGTCTTGATCAGAATATCGTCGACGTATACTTCGACGTTACGCCCCATTTGCGACCGGAACACCTTGTTCATCATTCTTTGGTAGGTGGCGCCCGCATTCTTGAGGCCGAACGGCATGACAGTGTAGCAGTAGGTGCCGTCAGCCGTGACAAAGCTAACCTTCTCCTGGTCGGCAGCAGCCAGTGGGACTTGGTGGTATCCCTGGTACGCATCCAGCATCGATATGAACTCGCTGCCAGCCGTCGAGTCTACCATTTGATCGATCCGTGGAAGTGGGTAGCAATCTTTTGGGCATGCACGGTTGAGGTCTCGGAAATCAATGCATACCCGCCACTTGTCGTTGGGTTTGGACACCAGCACCACATTCGCCAGCCAGGCCGGGAACTGAACTTCCCGGATGTGTCCTGCTTCCAGCAGTCTTTCTACTTCCGCCCGGATGACTTGATTCTGCGCGGCGCTGCGATCCCTTTTTCGTTGCTTTACTGGCCGCGCGCCCGGGTAAACATGGAGCTGGTGTTCTGCGACTTCCGGTCGGACCCCCTTCAAATCTTTCGCCGACCAGGCGAATACGTCTTGATTTCGAGCGAGGGCGTCGATTAGGGATTGCTTCAGCTCCTCCGGAAGTCTTGCAGCAATTTGTATCTTGGTATCTTCCCTACCGGGCAAAAGTTGTACCTCCTCTTTGTCCTCCCGCAATTCTGCCCAAGGGGAGGCTTGCACCATGTTGCAGCCGCTACCTGTCCGCCTTGCCTTTTGTCCTCCCGAGCGGACATCATCAGCATAGCAGCGCCGGGCCATGGTCTGATTGCCCTTCACCTCGCCGACTCTGTCGCCGACCGGAAACTTCACCTTGAGGTAGTAGGTGGAGACTACCGCTTTAAATTCGTTGAGAGCCGGTCGACCGAGAATAGCGTTGTAGGCAGCTGGGGCATCCACAATCAGAAATGTGGTCCATCGGGTTCTCTTGAGTGGCTCCTCTCCAAGTGAGACGGCCAGCCGTATCTGTCCGATCGGCTGTACTTCGTTCCCCGTAAATCCGAACAGGGGAGTAGCCACCAACTCTAGCTGCGATAATTCAATTTGCAGTTGATCGAAAGCTCGTTTATATAAAATGTTTACCGAGTTGCCGGTGTCCACAATGGTGCGGTGGACTTCGTAGTTGGCGATGACAGCCGTGATGACCAGCGGGTCATCGTGCGGCACCTCCAATCCTTGCAAATCCTGCATCCCCCAGCTGATTTGGGGCCCTTGAGCTTGAGAGGTGCTGACTCCGACTTGGTGAATTTCCAGTCGGCGCACCTGCGTCTTTCTGGCTCGGTTGGATTCGCCGCCGGTCGGACCGCCGGAAATCACATTGACGCCTCCTCGGACGGCGTTCTGGTGATTAGCTTGATCTTCGTCAAGTTCCTCCACCTCTTCCTGCTCGGGCCGAGGAAACAATTGCCGGGCGGCGGGGGCATCCCGCCTTTGTCCTTGTTGGGCTGTGGCACCCTGACCACGCCCGCGTCCCTGCGGGGTTTGTCGTCCTTGACCCCTGCCGAGTGGGGTCCGAGCTCTGCCGCCTGCTCGGCAGTCCTCAGTGTTGTGCGTATTACACTGGTGAAACGCATAATACGGTGCCCATCTGTTGGGCCAATTCCCCTGTGCCACCTGCACTTGCTGGGGTCTCATTCCGGGCCGATCGGCCGGTCGGGGACTGATAACCGTTTTTGTCGTGTTACGGTTTCAAATACAATTTAAGTACCGAATTCCTCTAAACTAATGTAGCATAGAGTAACTCGAGTCGTCTCCCAACGAATGTAGTTGATGCATGATAATTCTCATGATTGAATCTTATTGCTTTTGGGTTTTGGATATGAAATTGGGTTTTGAATTTGAGAGCTATGACTACGAAATGAATAACCGAGCAAATATGAAATCTAATTCTAATTAAGAAAAGACAAGACAGGTAATGGAACCTAAATTAACTAGACTACGATTGCAATAAAGAAAGCACAACTTGAAATAAGCATTAAGAAACTAAACACAAAGCAAACTACAACATTGAAGAAATCTAATCTAATCCTAACTTAATTGCATTCAAATAAAATCCATTAATGAAAATCTACAATAGGAAAGCAATTAATCTAATGAAGCAATTAATGAAAGTCCATCAACTGAACCTAAAGCAGTTAAACTAATGAAACATTACAAAAATCTATGATAAGAAAAATTCAAATTAGAATCCATTAATGAAAGAGGCAATTCATCACACACATGATGAGCATGGATTAAAATGACAAAGGTGTGTGCCATTTGAATTGAGGAAGTTCATCAAATACAAGATTCAACAGCTATCTCAAACACACATAACATTCAAATTAAACCAATTCAAGTCTGATGAAGCTGCTGCTGATAGGAAGCTGTGAAGGGCTACTGGAAAAATGGCACTGCTGTGAAAGAAGCTACGGAAACTCAATTGCTGTGAAGGAAATTGGAGCTGCTGCTGATAGGAAAATGAAGCTACTGCTCGAACTGATGAGGAATTCTGCTGCGAAGAACTCTGTGAAGAGGTTGGAATTTGAACACACAATTTGAAACACACAAATTCAAATTTGATACGAAGCTGTAAAGAAAAAAAACATGGAATTGAACTAAAGGCTGGAAATGAAGAATCGGCTGCCCGAATTGTAAGACAAAAGCTGGAAAACTGTAAAGAAATTTAAGCTGGAAGTGAATCGAAAAACTGAAATCTGCTCGATGAAGAGCTGTGAAGGAAATTTCTGCTAAGGAATTGTCGGCTGCCGAATGCTATTGAAGAGGAAGAACTGCGGCGGTGGATGGATCGTCGGCGGTGAAGTCGACTAGGGCTCGGAACCCCCAGAGCCCTAGCTGTGGTCGTCGGCTGTGGTGATGGAGAGGAAGTCGCCGGCGGTGAAGGTGGATGTGGCTGGCTGCTCTCCGAACCCCGAAAGAGAAGCCTTTCCTCTCTTCTCTCCGAACCCCGAAAGAGAAGAGGTGGACGTGGATCACCGGCGTTGGAAGTGGTTGATCAAAGGTCGTCAGCTAGGGTTCGAACCCCGCAGCCCTAGCTGTGCAATCCTTGAGAAGAAAAGATGGTGGTGGAGCGGATGAAGTGAATCGGGAACCCCCACGACTCGGTTGATCGGAGCTCCGGCCGGCTAGGGTTCGGAACCCCCTTGCCCTAGCCTTCGGCGGCGATGAAGCGGTGGAGACGAAGAATCGCCGCTGCCTGCGTGTGGAGTCGATGAAAACCTAGCCTTCGCGCGATCTCCCCTTTTTGTTCTCTTTGCCTCAGCGTTTTGATTCGGCTCAGCCAACTTCAGCTCTCGTTTGATTCAGCCAAGCCACAACTCGAGTTCAGTCCAGTAGCCAAGCCACTTGAGTTCAGCCCTCTGGTTCGGTCCAGCTTGGTTCAGTCCAGCCAGCTTCCACAGCTCAGCTTGAGTTCAGCCCAGTTCTGTGGGTCGACCCAGTTAGCCAAGCCAGCAGTTGGTTCAGCCAACCCAGCCAGATTTCACAGCATCAGAGGAATTAACAACGGACGGCTGAGATCAATTTGGCTTCATCCAACGGTCGAATTTCTTCAGATCTGAACCAAACTCTACAGATCTCAATCAATGGTCCTGATCTACCTGTTCCCAGCTCGGATTAACCAGATCAGTGGCGGATGGTCCAGATCTTCCCTTTTCTTGAACGGATGGTCTAGAACATCTTGAGCTCGATCCAACGGTCAGATCACTTCTGATTTGGCTGAAATTTTCAGATCTTGATCTCTGGTCATGATTGATTCTATCTTGAACTCGGATCGACCAGAAGTTGACCGATGGCTCAGATCTAGCCATTCTCTGGAATGGACGGCTCCTATCAATCCGATGCTTGATCCCTTTGATCTGGATCCATCCTGACTCAAGTCTGACCCAATTTGATCTAGGTCCATGATCAATTGAAGCCTACAAAATAATATTCAAATTTAGTGCCAAAAATATCCCAAATATACACAGATTTGAATTAAATGCCAAAATGAAGGGAATACATGAAACCTAATACAAATGCAAACTCAAGCATATAAAATGTAGATCAAACAATGAATTTTAGAGCCTAAAATAATCAGCAAAAATGGTGGTTATCAGGGACTGCGAATCGGTCCTCCTGGCGATTTGTTATGTTGAGGTGCGGGCTGTGGGCTAATCGTTACTTCCTTCCTCCGGGCGGCTTGCGCTTCCTCTACATTGATATACTTGACAGCCTTCCCGAGCAGGCTGTCGAAATCCTTCGGTGGTTTCCTGATCAGGGATCGGAAGAAATCACCCTCTTGGAGCCCTTGTGAGAAGGCGGTGACCAGTACTTCAGGCGTGGTGTTGGGCACCTCTATAGCTACTCCATTGAACCTCTGGATGTAGGCCCGGAGTGACTCTTTCGGACCTTGCTTCAGAGCGAACAAATTGAGGCTGGTCTTATGGTGCCTCCGACTGCTTGCAAAATGTTGCAGAAACAGCCGCTTTACCTCTGCAAAACTCCCAACTGATCCACCCGGGAGCCCGCCAAACCATCGTTGAGCCTGCCCGGAGAGGGTTGTCAGGAAAGCGCGGCATTTGACGCCCTCCGGGTATTGGTGCAACTGGGCGGCGCTTTCAAATTTCATGACGTGCTCCTCGGGGTCACTGGCCCCCGAGTACTCGGGCATGGTGAAGAATCGTAGATGCTTGGGAACGGGATCCCCAAGAATTTGTGAGGAGAAAGGGCTGCGAGTCGGATAGGCCGCGGCGGGGTCAGCTAAACCTTTCCCTTTATCTGGGCGTGTCTGGTGCGCCAGGCTGGACGCTGAAGCTTCGGTCGGGGCTTCTGAATTTCCCCGTATAGAGGGACCAGGGGGCCGGGCCCCTTGACTACCGGTCGGCGGATGCGATTGTTGTGCCTTCTGCGTCCGGACAGACATCAGCATTTCATATTCTTCTGGCGAAAGAGTAACCGTCAGTGGATTGGGGTTTTCCATTCTTCGCTCTCGATCAGGCAGAAAGCCCTCCTTCTAGCGCCAAATTTGATCCTGTCGCCGAGCGTAGTGGAGCCGCAACCGGATGACGGTGTAGCGATGGGTGACGTGGATGCCGACGGGACGTCCTCGCGCAGAATGACAGCGTCGTAGGGGGTGTCCTCCGACCGAACGGAAGTGGATGTCGCCTGGTGCACGGCTGGAGGTGGACCTGCTGAGGAAGATGACCGTTAGCAACCTAGCCGGGAGACGTCCCGGCAAGGCACTCCGACGGTCAAGTCAGTACTCCGATGAACAGGAAAAATAATGGAGCACTGGAGGTGAGGAGCTTCGTGCGCGCGTACCTGATAATGAGGAGGGGAGTGGCTTATATAGCCGGGGAAAAGGGTCAAGTATGGCCTGTGTCAGGATTCTCTGACAGGGTCAGAAGATATGGTATGGTTATGTCGATTTGGGTATGGCCTGTGTTAGGATTCTCTGACAGGGTCAGAAGATATGGTATGGTTATGTCGATTGTAACCAACCTTCTTTGTCGTATACTATTTGTCTTATGTGAGGACAAAGACAGGTTTCTGTAAGTCTCTGACAGGCGGCGCCTGTCAGAGAGTGTCGGTTCGTACGAGTGGTGACCACCTGTTACCTGCAGCTGGTGCAGGTGTATTTTGTCCTTGTCCCAGGGTGATTCCGAGAGAGTGCCCGAGTGGACACGTGGACGGCACGCCCGGATGGATATCAAGCATGGGCATAAAAGACTGCCGGGCGGATGCACTCGGATGAACGAGGCGTGTAAGCCTTAATGTGGCCGGGCGGAAATACCCGGATAGACGAGGCGTGTAAGCCTTAATGTGGTCGGCCGGGTTTGACCGGCCGGATGAACCGCCATATTTATTCTAACCGGCCGCCTTGAGTCCGACCGGCCGGCGAAGACCCTGGGCCCGGCCAGGATGTTTGTCGAGTTGGCTGCCCGTACAATGACGTGGACCTTGAAGCTGGCTAGGTCGTTTGTCACGTTGGCTGCCCGTATGGTGCCAAATATATGGCAGGATCACTACGCCTTTCCACCTTTTACCACATTGGTACTCAATCTTCTAACCTAGCGCCACATTGGTACACTGATCATGCAACAACAATATTTTTTTAACACACAAGTAAATTTTTTTTTCTTATTTAGGTTAGGTAAAGTTTGTTCATCTGGCTAGGCATATTGATTAGTATATAAAAGTCTAAGCAAGCAAGCTAACAAGTCTAGGTAGGTTGGTCAGTGCGTCTAGTTTAATGGCTGGTTTAAACTAGTTACGCGACGGCGTGAACTAGCTAGTAGATTTGAGATGATCGAGTTAGGTGAATTGAGTGATCTAGTGAAGTCAAGCAAGTCAAGTTGGTTAGGCGCCATATGCAAGTTGAGTTGTTTGGCATGTCAGACATATTGGGTCATCTAGGTAAGTCAACTAAATAACGAGTCAATTATATTAGTCCAACGAGTTAGGTGGGCAAACGATTTAATCGGTCTATGACAGTGTGGTTGAAAGATGGAAAGGCGGAGAGAAAGTTTATTGATTAAAACAGCCACTGGTGAATGGAATTAGGAAGATAATAACTTTCACGTTTAAAAAAAAAAATCATATTTAAGGTTTTGTAAGTAACACCCTAAATCCTAAGCTACAATGGCAATCTATTGCCATATAAAATAAATAAATAAATAAAAACAACATTTACACAGGGAAAATGAGTTCATCGATTAAGATTTATGAGATTTTAAATGAAATTAATATAACAGCAAATTTGTGTGAGAAATATGTAATTAGAAGAAATAAATAAATTGATGAGAATGAAATTAATGATGAGACTTTCAATTAAAAAATATTTTAAAATTAAGTATTTCAATTATATTATTGATATTGTCATTTCTTTAATTCAAAGTGGGTTTAAAGAGTATAAGATATACGAAAATAATTTTGATTTTTTATATGAGGTAGAAAAATTAAAACTTATTTGGTGATGATTTTTTAAAGAAAAATATTTAAATATTGAAGCTTTTTAAAATATGACAGGTTGATGATTTAGAATTATTTCAAAATCAAAAGTTTACATGCACTTGAGATATTAAATCTTATAAATGAACTAAATTCTTTTCTCAATAGAACAATTTAGCGATAAAATACTATTGACGATATCTATTAATATAATTTTAGTTTTCAAAATTAAAAGTAATAACATGTTATCTCCACAAAAATTATCTCAAGAGAAATTTAATAATTTAATCTTTTTATTAGTTAAAAAATTTATTGTCAATTTGAATATGAAAATTTAATTAGTAACTTTGTATCTCAACAAAATAAAAAATAAATAAATTTTAGATAAATATTATTTTTTTAAAATAAATTAGTATTTACTTTTTAAAAGAAAAATATTAACATCCTAAATATTTTTTCTATCCAGCCTGAAATATGATTCAGCTGCTTGGGCGAGACATGGAAGTTAGAATTATTTAGCATGTACCATTCGGTGGTTTAGGTAAGTCAACTATATAATGAGCCAATTAGTAGTAGCAAATTAGTAGTCTAACAAATTATGCGATTTAATTGTTCTATATGATTCTGTTACTATGAGATTGACTGATAATTAATACATGGATATTATTATTATAAAATTTAGGAATCAAAATTTGATAAAGTTAGTACGTCAAACCTTTCTAGATACTAGTTATAATATCCAAACTAATAATCCATATAATTTATTTCTTTCATATTCATTCAGATAAATTGATGGATACTTTGTAGACGAGTGAATCATCAACGTCTAGAATTCAATAATGAAAGTGTCCGGCCCCGATAATTTTAAATCGTACCTATCTAAATAGAATATTAAATGAATAATAAAAATAATTCTTTTATTATGATAATAATTATAAATTTCAGTTTATAAATAATAAATATATTTATTCCGGAAGGGATCGACATTGATGGCTAGTCACCGAGGTTCAGCCCACGCAGATGCTGATGGAAGGGGAGGAACTCTGCGCCCTGCGAGATCAACACGAGTGTCAGGAGAACACGCCGGAGGTTATCCGGCGAAGTTCACTCCGACGCTCAAGTCAATGCCTCGATGGAGAGGAGAAGTATTAAGCAGAAAGAAGCATGAGTAGCAGAGAATGTATAACCCCCTTAACGGAGGAGTTGAAATATCTTTTATCCCTGCGGCGATCATCCGCAAGCACCCACGATCCTCGCCATGTTCCCGTGGCTATCGGTTAATGGTTCAACCTGGTAACGGTCGCTGCGATTCCTCCATCTGGGCCGTTGTGATGATTACGACCTTTATGGTCGCTAATCATGGGTAGTAATTACTCCGTCATAATGGATGAGAATGACTCGCCGATCCCCGAAAAACGGACCTCTACTTGAGTATTCCTTGGGCCCCACCACCCCGAGGTTATCCCGAGGTTCTTTGGCCCGGGGGTCTCGGGTATTCGTCTATCCGATGTGCTCTCGGGAACTTACTCCCGAGGTGAACTCAGGGGTGTGTTTTCCTGAAGCTAGCTCCGGGGTTATAACTATTCGAGTTGGCTTCTGGGTGCCCTTTCCCGGGAGGGTCTCGGACTTCGCAACAAGAGAGTCGTTCCGACTTGGTGGATTTTACCACATAGCTTCTTCAACCCTCGTGTCCACCACGGGATATTCAACCCCATCACAAGTTCCTTCCTTCAAGTCTGATCGAAGGAAGTGTGTCTGACTGATTAGACGGGTAATGTGATGAAGAAGTTGTGCCCAAATGACCTCTCTATCTTCTGCTGGTGGCATTCCGGGTCCGAGGAAGTAGCTCTTGCAACCCAGGGCCCCGAGTGGTCTTTTGAATACGTCCAATATTTTCGTAAATTTTGCGGTGACGCTCTGATGGCTATCCCAGACCCTTTATAGGTGCGTGGGGTCTTGTGACGACGATACGATCACCCATCAAATGTGGCCTCGCCACGTGCTTCCTCCCCCCATTGTGTGGCGATATCTCCTCGATACACCCCGCGGGCCATCCGAAGCGACGATTGTAAGGGCTAGCGGCTCCTCGGGATGACCAATCAGCGCTGTCGACGTGCTGCTCTCTTATTGCTTATAGAGGTGCGGCTCCTCTCTATAAAAGTGGGTGCAACAGCACCCTGCAGCCTCTTTGCCCAATCTACCTTTAAGCGTCCTCCTTCTCCTGCTATACGTCTTGCCGCTGCGCCCCTTTTACGAGGGTAAGTCTCCTTCTGCTTTTCCTCTTCTCAATCCCTATGGGTCCGGTGGAGAAGAAAAAGAAAACCCGAGGCGACGATGAGAGCTCCTTGGGGGAACTGGGATACCAAACGACATGGTACGATACCATCTCTTCTAGGGTTAGGTTGGAATCCCTCCAGGCCACCTGCCGGAGATACGGTATCTCGGAAGGCTGGGAGGTGAGGGCTCCAACCCTAGGCCAACCGCCTGTAGAAACCCCTAAGGATTTTTATACTTTCTTCCTGGGGCAGGTAGAACTAGGACTTTGCTTCCCCATCCCCCCCTTTTACATGAGTATTGGTAAATACTTCGGCATCCCTCTGCAGCAAATGACTCTGAATGTCTTTGCCCAAATGAGCGGAGCTTTTGTACTCTTCAAACTTTTCGACATTCCTCTGACTCCCCGCTTCTTCCATTTTTTCTTCGTTCCGGTCGGGTCCTGAGGGGCATTCGGCTTTACTGCTCGTTCTGGTCATAGGTTTCTGAGAGGTCTTCCTTCCTCCCACAAGGGATGGAAGGAACAGTTCTTTTATATCCAGCTCCCTGAGCGTCCCTTTAGTCCTATCCACTAGACCGAAAACCTGCCTGTTAGATCGTTGTTGTTTGGTAGAGGGGGGTGAATAGCAACTTTCGGTTTTCTTCCCTACAATCGTTAACGTGCGCAAGCGGAAACAATAACAATGAAAACAATCGAACGCTAACACATTACCGTTTACGTGGTTCAGAGATGACGCTCCTACTCCACGACAGTCCGTAAGGAGGACGATCCCTTGATCCTTCGGCGGATCACTCCCCGGATGCCCTCCGGCAAGCTCGTGTAGCTCCTTATGGGTAGAGAAACCTCGCCACAATCCTGGACACACTTCTGAGCACAAAAGACTACTAACAAACCCTAACCAAGCTTGTTTCGTCAACCCTTTCCCAGCTAACCCGAGCTCCTTTAAATAGAGCTCATGACTTGAAAGAGTCATTACCAGTCGACTACCCCATTAGCAGTCAACTGATCTTGCTGTGGGGTTTAACAGTCGACTGCCAGAACCCCAGTTGACTGCCCACTTAGGTTTTCCTCCCTGAGTACAATTCTCTCCGCACTCGACTCCTAGGATTTCCCCGAGTACATTCCCTCAGTACTCGTACCCTCACGACTCAGCTGACTCCTCACCAGCAGCCTCGACTGTTGCCTTCGCGCCCTCTTCATCTTTGGCTCCCATCCCTCGGATGCGCACACAAGCCTCCAGCTTACCTCTATGTCATCCTTCACTCATGCCTCGAAGTCCGTGCCCCTCGACTCATCGTCCCTGCTATCCATGGTCCCTCGGGTGCACACAAGCCCACGGGTTGCCTCCATGCCACCTTTCACCGTTCTCGAAGCCGTCCAGCTAAGTCAATATGTGTAACCTGCAAACCTGCACACTCACATACACATATTAGAACACAAGGGTAAACCTAACTTAAACCCTTTGCCCAAACATCAAAACACATGGTCATTCCGGACCATAGATTACCCCAACAATCTCCCTCTTTTTGATGTTTGGCAATACGTTTAAGTTAGGGAAAACAAATAGCAAAACAAAGCTAATAGCCATTTGGACTTACGTAGCCAAAACTCCATCTTGGATTTACACTGCCAATGCACCTACAATGCAAACAATCACAGATCCTATCCCAAGGCATCCCATACCTAACTTTCCCAAGAGTTAGGACTTTTTACCAAAACAGGCTTTTTAAAACCTTCCCAAGACTCTCCCTACATTGGACTTACAAAGGCTTTTTAAGAACCCCTCCAAGGTTCCCCTTACGTCATGAATGGAGCAACAATGCTCTCCCTTTATCTTGACTCCCCCTAGACCTAAGATTTCCCGCAAAGGCGTGTTTGGTTTCCCAAATTAAACCCAACGCTTCTCCCCCTTTGCCATACATCAAAAGATTCCAACAATTTCTCCCTTATTAGATTCTTTAACCCCTAATGATCATAAACCCAGTGTACTACCCCCCCCCCCCACAAGGTTCCACGCTTGTTTCACATCAAGGTCATTTTTTAATGGATGAACCCCAAATCAGCCTGTACCAGTCGACTGCCCACTGTGTCAGTCGACTGGCATGCTGAAATATCTAATTTCAACCTTTTGAATTCAAATTCAAAAATACGTCAGAAATTCTACAAATCTCCAAAAATTTCCAAATTTTGTGGAGAAGTTTGTGGTACCCATACCTACTTGGGAAAAATACATTCAAAAATGTATCTATCACCATTCCCAAGTTTGACATAAAATCCAAAACTACATAATTAGTTCAATTAACCCTTGGCCTAAAGTCCTAGTTTTGGTTTCCTCTTAATGCCTTTGCCCATACCAACCCACAATGCATCCCTAGCATTGATTTATATGACATTTGTACATTAAAAACTAATTTTCATGCAATATGACCCCAATATCATATTCCCATGCATGAAACTCAAAACCATCGTGCCAAAACCCAAAAATTGAGACTCAAGTTCATCTCCAATTCTTTTGGCACACTCCATGGTCCATCTAGACCTCTAGGAGAACACCCCCGGAGATTTATTCACCATATATCCCAAAGGCTCCTAGAGCTCCCCCTTGAGCTCTTAGCCCTAGCCACCTCCCTAGGTGACTCAACAAACACTAGACCACACCGGTGTACCCCGGTGACTCTTGGCCTACAAACTTAACCTTCTTGATCTTAGACACCTTGTCCTTGGTTAAGTCCTTCTTTTTCCTTTTAAATGACACTCCCTTGTCATTTTTGGACTTCCCCTCCTTGCCATAATTATATGCTACCCTAGCATATTTCTTTCCATTGGCATTGGAACCTTATATTGGTATCCCAACCCCGATCTACCATTGTTGGGTTTTAGACCACCCAACACCATATCTAAACCCTTAGATCCGACCGTGAATCTTTCTAGGGTCTTTTCCAATTTATCAAGCATTGCCCTCAAAGCTTGATTTTCCCTTTCTAGGCTCTCAACCCTAGACTCCACATGTCCACCTTGGACATTCCTAGACCTACCCACCTTTCTAGGCATATGTCTCCCCTTCTTGGGATTTTTGCTTTGATCCTTAGGGATTAGGGTCTTAGATTTATCATGATGCATGACTTTCCTAGGGTTTTGATCTACCTTGTTAACCATATTCCTATCATGATATTTAAATCCATGATCATGCACAAGTAAGCATTGTTCATTATTTTTAGCATACATAGATGAATTTGAAACATGCTTAAGCTTAGAGATTACATCCTTTACCTTTGGAGCTGCCTCTTGGTGCGAGCTTCTTTTCTTTTCCTTCTTCTCCCATCTTCTCAAGTGCTCCATTTTCTTGAGCTCTCCTTTTCTCGGGCACTTGGTATGATAGTGCCCTAGCTCCCTATATGTGAAGCATCTAATTTTTTTTCTTTGCTCTTGGGCTTCTTCATTCCTACAACCTATGTTAGATTTAAAAGAAATTGAAATGAGTTTAGGTTTTACCTCCTTTCTCTTACCCTTTGTACACTTGTCCTTGTAGTGTCCCTTTTCATTGCACCTAAAGCAAATAATTTGGTCTTTTGTTCTTGCTTTGGTGGAGGTAGGAGCTTCTTCTTGCTCCGGTATTGATTGTTGGAACTTGGATGGCTAGAGAGGGGGGGTGAATATAGTCAGACACCCACTTCTTTCAATTTTAGGTTTCTCTGCAGTTGGGTTAGTAGCACAGCGGAAGCAAAAACAGAGTTGCAGAAACTAAAACCTAAATTAAGCACGAAGACAAAACGCTAACAAAGAGAATTTACAAGGTCCGGGGATAACTTGCCCCTACTCCTTGGCGTGCCCGTAAGGTGGGCGATCCCTTGATCGTCGGCAGATCAAGCCCCAGAAAATCCGGATAAAATGCAACCTCCTTCTCGGTGGAGTAACCTCTCCACAGCGTTTCAAGATGGATAAAGTATAAAGTACCGGAAATAAAAGAAGGATCTTACTTAGCACTTAAAACCACAAGAACACAAGCAAACTTCTCCTGAGCTCCACTCAACGCAGATCTCACGCAAGAACTCCCTTCTTCGTGTCTTCTTACTGATGGACTCGCCAAGCTTCTTGTTTCTCTTCCAAGTGCTCAAGTAACAGAAGGTTGCTTCAAGGATCACAGTTGCTTGCTCAAGATGATGGAACAGAGTTGTTGCAAGAGCACAATGTGGAGAACTTCGTTACTGAGACTTGTTCGCCACCAAGCGCTTAAGTCTCAGCTCACTGATCGCCAGGTCACCACCTCACTGTAGCCTCCAGCTGCTTACTTGCAACTGCCAGCTACCACTGAGCTCTCGTGGACTCCCTGAGCTTCCCTCAGCCAAGCCCCAGTCAGCAGCTCCAGCAGTGTCAGCATCCGTGGCAACCTGAGATGGAAAACAGACAAACCTGCTCCAAGGACAGACTCTCATTGACTCTCCGTGAGTGTTTGAATCCATTCCTGTCACCTGCACACTTGATCAGATCATTAGCACAGCAAATCAAGCAGAGAATCAAGTATCAGAGATGAAGAGTAGAGAAATCAGATGTGTTCAGACGTGATCAGAGCGTCTGACAGTGCATTTTGAATTAAAGTGATCGGTCACTGGACCGATCAGAGAGCCTCCTGATCGGTCACCGGACCGATCAGAGAGCCTCCTGATCGGTCACCAGACCGATCAGGGTGGGTTCAAACCGATCAGGCTCCATCCTGATCGGTCCCCAACGCGTAATCAGAAATCGCGACTTCTCCAGGATCCGATCACAAGACCGATCCCAAGTCGTGGATCGGTCACCAGACCGATCCACCCCTTTGCAGGGTGATTTCCCAGCTTCGCAGTCTAAACCTCCTGATCGGTCACCAGACCGATCAGGGCATGCCTAGACCGATCAGGCTCCATCCTGATTGGTCATAGTGAGGAACTCGCGACACTTGATCGTTCACCAGAACGATCTGAACAGTATCCCTGATCGGTCACCGGACCGAACAGGAGCCAAGCAATAAGGTTCCCAAAACCCACTGTATGCTCCCTGATCGGTCACCAGACTAATCAGGAGCTGAGCAGGAAGTGAACTCTAAGCTCCCTGATCGGTCACCAGACCGATCAGGAGCTGAGTAGTGAGTGAACTCTATGCTCCCTGATTGGTCACCAGACCGATCAGGAGCCGAGCAGTAAGTTCCCAAACTCACTGTGTGCTTCCTGATCGGTCACCAGACCGATCAGTCATAGCTGGATCGGTCACCAAACCGATCCACAAGGGAACTTCGTGCCAACTTCCCTGATCGGTCACCAGACCGATCCAGGCAAGCTCAAATGCACTCCAAGTCATGAGAACAAGCCTACAGCCCTTCTCTGACTCTTGTCATGCCCAGTCTCACTCACCGGGACTTCAACCTAGCCCTCCAAGCTAGGACCTGGCCCTCCAAGCCGGGATTTCATCCAACCTAGCCCTCCAAGCTAGGATCTGGCCCTCCAAGCCGGGATTTCATCAACCTAACCCTCCAGGCTAGGACCTGGCCCTCCAGGCCGGGATTTAATCAACCTAGCCCTCCAGGCTAGGACCTGACCCTCCAAGTCAGGACTTTTTACACCTAACTGTTAGTAATATGAGAGAAGTGTCCTAAGGCAATCGCCTTATGATTGTAATCATTTACTTTAATAAATGAATATTCACTATTTGAGTATACATGTTAATGTATTTGATTGAGATCTTGAACTCATTTACTGAATGTCCGCAATACAATTCACAGCATGAGAGAATATGTGATGAATTCACAACTAGTGATTATCTCTACATGTGCAATTGTGAAGTATTGAAATTGTCCCTAGTCGATGAATTGATAAATACGGACACTATCAATTCTGTTGAGACTAGCATGGGTTATTCTCTAATCAGCTGATTCTCACTGGCTGGTGACATTGGGATGTTCGGAGATAAACATGAATGCTAGTTAAGGGAACTAGTTCATTGGAGTGACTGGCTGTAAAACTTCACATGGTAGTCTATATATAGACATGTCAGTGAAGTTCTTACCGCAGCTTAAGTGCGATGTTCCTTTGACTTGCGGTGTTCAAGTCATCTTGGTCATGGAGACTTATACTTTAACATCTTAAGCAAGCATCTCCAAGGAGGTGTGGACCCAGGATGGTTGGGTATAAGCCGAAGTGCCCGAAGATGTTTGAACAACCTACAAAGGATTCACCACTCCTTGCGAGGAGATGTATACCCAGGCCTATCGTCGGATTGTTACTCAAAGCCTCTGGCCAGAGCATGTCATGTTTAGAGTATGAGTCTCTTAAATACATGAGAGTAATTAGAAATCCAAAGGACGAGAGAACGTAACTTGGCTAGGTGTGACGTAGTCAGCCTAGTGGGGATTGACACACACAGACCATGTCCTGAACCAAGTGGGTATAAGATGGTGAAGGGAATGAGGCACGATTCATTAGAGCTGCTGAAGGGTTTCAGAATTATTTCTGAGGTCAACCGTTGATCTTTCGATTAATTGGGGGTTATGATGTACTACTAGGTGCCACTCATGATCATTCTATAATTGGTTGATTATTGACGGCCAACATAAATCGAAAGCCTATTTAGTCACACGCACTACGAGTAATCCGAGGGATTTAAAATGAGTTGAAAATTGGATTTTTCGATCAAGATAAATAAGTCGAATCTGAATTTATCAGAGGCGCATTGGAAGCTTAAAATGGCTAAGTCTTTTGAAGGCTTATTAGGTGAATTAAATGAGTTTAATTCGCGAGGAATGAGTTTAATTCGCGAGGAGATGGCTTGGTGTGGCCGGCCAAAGAGGGTGCCCACCCTCTTTGGTTTGGCCGGCCACTACAAGGAGAGAAAAATAATTTATTTGGTTTATTTTATAAAATAAATCAAGTACGATTTGTTTTATAAAATTATGGATAAATAAATCTATATAAAGAAATTTATATAAAGAGATTTATATAAAGAAATTTATATAAAGAAAATTATAGAAATTTATTCTTTTTATGGAAATTAAAATGAACCATGAATTGGTTTAATTTTAATTTATAAAATCAATTATGAATTGATTTTTCCATGATAAGAAAATTTCATACAAATTTTATTCCATAATTAAAAAGAGAGATGTATTTGTTTTATTATAAAGTTAGTTATAATAAAATTAGGCATAACGGAATAATTCACAAGAAAATTTATAAGATAAATTTCTTATGAAAATTTATTCCGTTAATTCCGTTAAAAGGGAGACTTGGCAAGGGAGAGGCTACTATATAAAGGAACCAAAGGCAAGCCTTGAATTCCAATCAATTAATCAAGAGATTAGTAGCTCCCTCTCTCTCTCTAACTCTCTCTCTCTCTCTAGGGCCGGCTCTCTCTCCTCCCCTAGGGCCGGCGCACATCCCAAGGGTGGCCGAGAGCTTCATCCACCAAGAAGGTGCCGAAGAAGAAGAAGCGGATCGCGACTCCTTCCTTCCTTTCTCGGAATTTTGATTCCGTTACTTGGTGGTTAGTTTCCATCTTTTCTCTCTTGTTATTCTAGTTGTGCCTTTGGAGAATCTAGTAGTTCTCGTCGGCACAAAACTCGTGGCTTTGCGAAGTCATCCCGAAGAGAACTTGGCGTGGACGCGAATAGAGGCGGAGCTTCCAAGGGACGCTACGGTTGGATCTCGTCCCTTACTTCGAGTTACGCGAGGTAACGAGTAAATTAGTTTACTTTCTGCAAAATTTTAATTTATGATCATGTCCACACATCATAAGGTCGCATGCTATATATGTGGTTAAAAATAATTTGAGAAATTATTTATGCTAATTCTTCCGCTGCACGTAAATATTTTAAAATTTACGAACCCGTATCCTTGTCAACATGCACCCGGTCCCAACAGTGGTATCAGAGCCGGTTAGTGTTCGACATAATCATATAATTGTTTTGCAGAAAACTTTGTCATGATCTCAATTTTGGAAAATTTTCCAATTATGGAAACTTTCCAATTATGATAAATTTTAGATTTAGGAATTTCAAAGTTTGGAAATCCTCATGAAATTTCGCAAACTTTTGAAATATCCTAGTTTCTGAAATTTTATGATAATTGTGAAAACTTCTCATCTTTGGAAACTTTCCAATTTTGGAAATTTCCTATTTTGGAAATTTTCCAACTTTGGAAATATGTAAGTTTTCTTTGTACCAGAAACTTACAATTATTCTGAAAACCTATTATGAAATCTCGCAATTTTGGGCACTTTCTTTTAAGAAAGTCTAGACAAATTTATGGATCATTAATTGACAATTAAATTCGAATTGGTTTTAAATTATTAACAAAATTCTTTATTTTGGATTGAGCCTCGGGGAGCCGTCCAATTTAAAGTTAGTTGTTGTAATTTAATTTCCCATTTTGAATAAAATTGTCATGTCTAATTTGGATTGAGCCTCGGGGAGCCGTCCAAATTAGATTTACGACAAATTTCTTTTCTTTGGGTATCTGAGCCTCGGGGAGCCACCCTTAGAAAATAATTTGTTGTAATTAATTAATCCATGAATAAAATATGTGATCAAATCTTGGAAATTTGATTTAAGAGGTGATGCTCTTACATATTGTTGTCTCCAAAATTAATTAGGAAAATGATTTCCTATAGAGTTTTCTTAAATGAGATTTTCATGAAAATAATATGTGGTTGAATTAAGGGAATCTCTCTCTTAATTTAATAAGATTTGATTTAGAGAAATTAAAGTCTTAAACATATTATTTCCGAAATGGATTATGACAATTTAGGAAATTATTTCCCAAAACAATTCCTTGAATAAAGTATGAAATTGGGATTTGGAAATCCGGTTCCTAATCCAATTGATGAGACTTGATAAATTAAGTCACATACATACTTTATTAAGGAAATCGTTAGTCATGACATAATGTCATGAATGTGCTTAGAAAAGAAAGGATGAGACCCAAAACTCCTTACAAAATATTAAGGCTAACACCTTCCATTAATATCGTTAGAACCGGAGTTTTGTTTCTCGTTTGGGTTGATGGACACATCCATGTCCGGCTTGAACCTCAACATGTTCAAACCATGGAATTAGTTTATGAATAATATAGTTGGAGTCAGAGGTCAATCCTTAGTTTTGGTTGTTGGACACATCCAAGCCTGACTAAACGGTTGAATGAGCTCCAACCATATTAAAACTATTTCTTGATTAATGGGTCAGCCTTAAGCTTGGAGCATCGATTTGTTGTGCCACAGCCAAGGTCGATGTAAAAAGAGGTGCAGTTGGGTGCTATGTACATTGTTGCATACATGTTAATGAGTTAACAACCCAATGATTTATGCAAATATTCAATTAGTTGATAGCATAAATTGATAGTTACATATATGTGATATGTAATCGGTATAATTACCTACCTTCATAGCTAAGAATAACTTGATGGCCACAGTCATGGTTGTTCTTATCTATGGTTGGATATCAACCTATTTGGAGATGTTCCTACGATCTCCCGAATTGATAAAAAGGATTATTCAATTTGAAAAATAAATAGGATTTTATTAATGTATGTTGATACATTCTTTAATCATTCTTCTCACATAAGCTAAATTTGTATTTCTAGGATAATCACTCGATCATGTCTTCTCTGAATTTGCGTTCCATTTTGGACACCAATAAACTGACTGGGCCAAACTTCATGGACTGGCTTCGAAACCTGAGGATAGTCCTCAAGGCAGAAAAGCTTGCTTATGTCCTTAAAGATCAACTTCCCGACCGTCCTCCAGAAAATGCAACTCCAGACCAATTGTTGGCCTATCAGAAACATGTGACCGATTCTGAACTTGCGAGTTGCATCATGCTAGCCTCTATGGTACCTGAGCTGCAAAAGCAGCATGAGCATATGGATGCTTATACCATCATCTTCCATCTTCATGAGTTGTTTGAAGAGCAGGCGAGATCCGAAAGGTTCGAAGTCTCCAGACTCCTCTTCACCTCTAGGATGCAGGAAGGCACTTCTGCCTCACAGTTTGTGTTAAAGATGTTGGGGTACATTGAGCGACTGAGCACACTCGGTTTTGCAATGGATCATGAACTAAGTATTGACTTAATTCTGCATTGTTTGCCCAAAAGTTATTCACAATTTGTGATGAACTATCGGATGAACAAGTTGGAGACTACCATTCCTGAGTTGCTCAACCTGCTGAAGACTATTGAGCCTTCTGTAAAACAGGATCAAAAGACGGTACTGCTAGTTGGGTCCTCGAAGAAAGGTTCTAAGAGGAAGGCCAAAGAACAGAATAAAGGAAAGAAGAAAAAGGCCAAAAAGACTGAAAAGACACCAAAAGGCACTTGCCATCACTGTGGCAAGGAGGGTCACTGGCGAAGAAACTGCAAAGTTTATCTTGAGTCCTTGAAGAAGAAGGCATCTGATGCCCCATCCTCTTCAGGTATCTTCGTTATTGAATGTCACTCTATTTCCTCAAATACCTGGGTACTTGATACTGGGTGTAGCTCACATATATGTAATGACATACAGGGGCTAAGGAATAGAAGAAGACTCGTCAAAGGAGAAGCGAATTTGCGAGTTGGAAATGGAGCAAAGATTGCTGTTGTTGCCATCGGAACATATTTGCTAAAGCTCCCCACTGGACGTGTCTTAGAATTGGATAATTGTTATTTTGTTACTTCGTTAATAAAGAACATTGTATCTATTTCATCTTTGAATGAAAAGGGTTATCATTTAACTTTTAGTAACAATTGTTGTTACATAACTTTAAATGGCGTTCTTTATGGGAATGGAACTTTGTGCAATGGTATCTACACGTTAGATTTATCCGGTGACGTTTTCAATATCGAAGTTAGCAACAAACGTGCTCGAATAGATAATCGAATAGACTCCTACACATGGCATTGTCGTCTTGGCCATGTAAGTAAGAAACGCATGACCAAATTACACCGATGTGGAATTTTGGAATCATTTGAACCCGGTTCATTTGATACATGCGAATCGTGCTTAAAAGGCAAGATGACCAAATTACCCTTTTCCGGAAAAGGTAATCCAGTGGGAGAATTGCTTGGTCTAATACATACTGATGTATGTGGACCAATGTCAACTCTTGCACAAGGAGGCTATAGCTACTTCATCACCTTTATCGATGATCACTCACGATTCGGGTATGTGTTCTTGACGAAACACAAATCTGAAGCTTTTGAGAAAGTCAAAGAGTTCAGAAATGAAGTAGAGAAACAGCTTGGCAAAAGTATTAAGATACTTCGATCCGATCAAGGTGGTGAATACTTAAGTCAAGAGTTTCAAGATTATCTTAGGGACAATGGGATATTGTCCCAATGGACTCCGCCGTATACACCACAGCATAATGGTGTATCTGAGAGGCGCAACCGAACCTTGATGGACATGGTTAGGTCGATGATGAATCATGCAACTCTTCCAAAATCCTTTTGGGGCTATGCACTTAAGACAGCTGTTTACTTGCTAAACAGAGTCCCGACCAAGGTAGTCTCTACTACTCCATATGAGACATGGAATAGTAAGAAACCTCACTTAACTCACCTTAAGATATGGGGTTGTCCTGCTTATGTGAAGCGGACTATATCAGACAAATTGGATGCTAAGTCTGATAAATGTCTATTTATTGGATACCCTAAGGAAACGAAGGGTTACCAATTCTATCATCCCTTGTAACAAAAGGTGTTTGTTTCAAGGCATGCTGTATTTCTGGAAAAAGAATCTCTTTTACAAGAAAACAGTGGGAGTGACATTGAACTTGATGAAGTTCAAGAAACTCCAATAGACATTACAGAGACACCTAGTCTAGACCCACAACCAATAACTCATAATGATGAGCTATCAGTTGAACCTAAAACAACACCACCTCTTCGTAAATCTGATAGGACACGCAATATTCCAGAGAGATACAGATTTCTCATAAGCGAATCGAATGACGTGTTACTCATAAGCGATGACGAACCTATCAGTTATGAAGATGTTCTGAAAAAATTCAGAAAGGGACAAATGACTTGAAGCCATGAAGTCGGAAATGGATTCCATGTACGAAAATCAAGTATGGAACTTGGTTAACCCACCTGAAGGGATTATGCCCATAGGGTGCAAGTGGGTTTTCAAGAAGAAAACCGACATGGAAGGTAATTATGCTTACATCCATTCAGATGCTCCTGGCCATAGCAGCTCATTATGATTATGAGATATGACAAATGGATGTGAAAACAGCTTTCCTTAATGGAAACCTGCTTGAGGATGTATACATGATACAACCTGAAGGTTTCACATCGGTTGATAAAACCAAAGTATGCAAGCTTCGACGATCCATATATGGACTGAAGGAAGCATCCAGGAGCTGGAACATCCGATTTGATGAGACAAAAAAAGAGTTTGATTTCTCACAAAATCCTGACGAACCTTGGGTGTACAAGAAGGTTAGTGGGAGTGCAGTCGTATTCCTAGTATTATATGTCGATGACATATTACTTATAGGAAACGATATATCAGTTTTACAGACAGTTAAAATTTGGTTGTCCAAAACTTTCTCCATGAAAGACCTGGGAGAAGCAACCTATATCCTTGGGATTAGAACCTATAGAGATAGATCAAAACGGTTGCTTAGTCTTTCGCAGTCTACATATATAGACCGAGTGCTAAAAGGGTTTAACATGTCGGAATCCAAGAAAGGTTACCTTCCCATCAAGCATGGGTTCAACCTTTCAAAGTCTATGTGTCCGCGCACAGAAGACGAGAGGATTTGCATGAATAAGATTCCTTATGCATCCGCGATAGGATCTATCATGTATGTTGTGCTATGTACTTGACCCGATGTATCGTATGCTCTGAGCGTCACGAGCAGATACCAGTCTGATCCAGGAATGGATCATTGGGCGGCTGTCAAAACAATCCTTAAGTACTTAAGAAGAACTAAGGATGTGTTCCTAATATATGGAGAAGGAGATATGGTAATACGTTGGTATACAGATGCCAGTTTCCAGACAGATAAGGATGACTCCAAATCTCAGTCTGGATACGTATTTATCTTGAATAGAGGCGCAATAAGTTGGAAGAGTTCCAAACAAGACACCGTAGCGGATTATACCACGGAAGCAGTCTGGATCAAGAAGTTTGTCTCAAAACTTGGTGAGGTTCCAACCATTGATGAAGCAATACCGGTTTATTGCGACAACAATGGAGCTATTGCACAAGCAAAGGAACCAAGGTCTCATCAGCGATCCAAACACGTGCTTCGCTGCTATCATCTGATCAGAGAGATTATAAGTAGGAATGATATACAAATTGAGAAAATTCCCAGTGAAAGGAATTTAGCGGATCCTTTAACTAAGGCCTTGCCTCAAAGCAAGTTTGAGGGTCATGTTAGAGCCTGTGGTATTGGATACCGTAGCGATTGGCATTAGGCCAAGTGGGAGTTTGTTAGTAATATGAGAGAAGTGTCCTAAGGCAATCGTCTTATGATTGTAATCATTTACTTTAATCAATGAATATTCACTATTTGAGTATACATGTTAATGTATTTGATTGAGATCTTGAACTCATTTACTGAATGTCCGCAATACAATTCACAGCATGAGAGAATTTGTGATGAATTCACAACTAGTGATTATCTCTACATGTGCAATTGTGAAGTATTGAAATTGTCTCTAGTCGATGAATTGATAAATACGGACACTATCAATTCTGTTGAGACTAGCATGGGTTATTCTCTAATCAGCTGATTCTCACTGGCTGGTGACATTGGGATGTCGGAGATAAACATGAATGCTAGTTAAGGGAACTAGTTCATTGGAGTGACTGGCTGTAAAACTTCACATAGTAGTCTATATATAGACATGTCAGTGAAGTTCTTACCGCAGCTTAAGTGCGATGTTCCTTTGACTTGCGGTGTTCAAGTCATCTTGGTCACGGAGACTTATACTTTAACATCTTAAGCAAGCATCTCCAAGGAGGTGTGGACCCAGGATGGTTGGGTATAAGTCGAAGTGCCCGAAGATGTTTGAACAGCCTACAAAGGATTCACCACTCCTTGCGAGGAGATGTATACCCAGGCCTATCGTCGGATTGTTACTCAAAGCCTCTGGCCAGAGCATGTCATGTTTAGAGTATGAGTCTCTTAAATACATGAGAGTAATTAGAAATCCAAACGACGAGAAAACGTAACTTGGGCTAGGTGTGACGTAATCAGCCTAGTGGGGACTGACACACACAGACCATGTCCTGAACCAAGTGGGTATAAGATGGTGAAGGGAATGAGGCACGATTCATTAGAGCTGCTGAAGGGTTTCAGAATTATTTCTGAGGTCAACCGTTGATCTTTCGATTAATTGGGGGTCATGATGTACTACTAGGTGCCACTCATGATCGTTCTATAATTGGTTGATTATAGACGGCCAACATAAATCGAAAGCCTATTTAGTCACACGCACTACGAGTAATCCGACGGATTTAAAACGAGTTGAAAATTGGATTTTCCGATCAAGAGAAATAAGTCGAATCTGAATTTATCAGAGGCGCATTGGAAGCTTAAAATGGCTAAGTCTTTTGAAGGCTTATTGGGCGAATTAAATGAGTTTAATTCACGAGGAGATGGCTTGGTGTGGCCGGCCAAAGAGGGTGCCCACCCTCTTTGGTTTGGCCGGCCACTACAAGGAGAGAAAAATAATTTATTTGGTTTATTTTATAAAATAAATCAAGCACGATTTGTTTTATAAAATTATGGATAAATAAATCTATATAAAGAAATTTATATAAAGAGATTTATATAAAGAAATTTATATAAAGAAAATTATATAAATTTATTCTTTTTATGGAAATTAAAATGAACCATGAATTGACTTAATTTTAATTTATAAAATCAATTATGAATTGATTTTTCCATGATAAGAAAATTTCATACAAATTTTTATTCCATAATTAAAAAGAGAGATGTATTTGTTTTATTATAAAGTTACTTATAATAAAACTAGGCATAACGGAATAATTCACAAGAAAATTTATAAGATAAATTTCTTATGAAAATTTATTCCGTTAATTCCGTTAAAAGGAAGACTTGGCAAGGGAGAGGCTACTATATAAAGGAACCAAAGGCAAGCCTTGAATTCCAATCAATTAATCAAGAGATTAGTAGCTCCCTCTCTCTCTAACTCTCTCTCTCTAGGGTCGGCACCCCTCTCTCTCTCTAGGGTCGGCTCTCTCTCCTCCCCTAGGGCCGGCGCACATCCCAAGGGTGGCCGAGAGCTTCATCCACCAAGAAGGTGCCGAAGAAGAAGAAGCGGATCGCGACTCCTTCCTTCCTTTCCCGGAATTTTGATTCCGTTACTTGGTGGTTAGTTTCCATCTTTTCTCTCTTGTTATTCTAGTTGTGCCTTTGGAGAATCTAGTAGTTCTCGTCGGCACAAAACTCGTGGCTTTGCGAAGTCATCCCGAAGAGAACTCGGCGTGGACGCGAATAGAGGCGGAGCTTCCAAGGGACGCTACGGTTAGATCTCGTCCCTTACTTCGAGTTACGCGAGGTAACGAGTAAATTAGTTTACTTTCTGTAAAATTTTAATTTATGATCATGTCCACACATCATAAGGTCGCATGCTAGATACGTGGTTAAAAATAATTTGAGAAATTATTTATGCTAATTCTTCCGCTGCACGTAAATATTTTAAAATTTACGAACCCGTATCCTTGTCAACATGCACCCGGTCCCAACACTAAGCCTCCAGGTTAGGATTTTTCCACACCTAACCCTCCAGGTTAGGACTTTTCACACCTAGCTCTCCAAGCTAGGATTTTTCCACACCTTACCCTCCAGGTTAGGATTTTTCACACCTAACCCTCCAAGCTAGGATTTTCTCACACCTAACCCTCCAAGTTATGATTTCATCAAACCTAGTCCCACTAAGTATGCCTAGTCCACGACCAGGACTTACTCCCAATCATCTCATCAACCTAAACTAAAATCGATGTCAACACCAAACAACAATCAGGGTCAGACTGCATCAACATTGATGAGGGTCTCTCCTCCCCCTCAATTCTTGACGTAGAGACCTCTTCTTCTTGAACCATTTGACTTGCCTCCTTGGCCTCTTGAGCTTGCGTAGGATTTTCATGAAATTCTCCTATCTTGTTCCATAGCTCATATGCATTGTGATACTCTCCTACACCACTTAACGCATTAGTAGGCAAAATGTTAGTCAATACTAAAATTACCTTCTCATTTGCCCTTGATTAACTTTGTTGCTCTTTAGTCCAAGATCTAGGTCTAAGTCTTTTCCCATGCTTGTCTCTTGGAATTTCGAAGGGCTCTTCTAGCACCATTATGCATTCCCACTCCATTTCAAACCAAGTCTTCATTCTTGTCCTCCAATAGTTGAAGTCTTCATGATCATAGGGAGGCGGAGTGTTGATATCATTCCCCAACTTGTCTTCCATCATCTTTTCCTCTAGCTTGTGCTCCTTTGGCGGTTATTCCAACAAGAGCGGACTTTCACTCTGATACTACTTGTTAGATCGTTGTTGTCTTGCTAAAGGGGGGTGAATAGCAACTTTCGATTTTCTTCCCTACAATCGTTAGCGTGCGCAAGCGGAAACAATAACAATGAAAACAAACGAACGCTAACACATTACCGTTTACGTGGTTCGGAGATGACGCTCCTACTCCACGACAGTCCGTAAGGTGAACGATCCCTCGATCCTTCGGCGGATCACTCTCCGAATGCCCTCCGGCTAGCTCATGTAGCTCCTTGTGGGTGGAGAAACCTCGCCACAATCCCGGACACATTTCTGAGCACAAAAGACTACTAACAAGCCCTAACCAAGCTTGTTTCGTCAACCCTTTCTCAGCCAACCCGAGCTCCTTTAAATAGAGCTCATGACATGAAAGAGACGCCACCAGTCGACTGCTCCCAGGGCAGTCGACTGCCCCCCCACCAAATTCGACCGTAGCAAGCCTAACGTTTGAATTCTTCAGCCGCTACCAGTCGACTGCCCCATTGGCAGTCGACTGATCTTGCTGTGGGGTTTACCAGTCGACTGCCAGAACCCCAGTCACTACCCACCTAGGTTTTCCTCCCCGAGTACAATTCTCTCCGCACTCGACTCCTAATATTTCCCCGAGTACATTCCCTCAGCACTCGTACCCTCATGACTCAGCTGACTCCACACCAGCAGCCTCGACTGTTGCCTTCGCGCCCCCTTCATCTTTGGCTCCCGTCCCTCGCATGCGCACACAAGCCTCCAGCTTGCCTCTATGTCATCCTTCACGCATGCCTCGAAGTCCGTGCCCCTCGGCTCATCGTCCCTGCTATCCATGGTCCCTCGGGTGCACACAATCCCACGGGTTGCCTCCATGCCACCCTTCACCGTTCCCAAAGCCGTCCAGCTAAGTCAATATGTGTAACCTGCAAACATACACACACACATACACATATTAGAACACAAGGGTAAACCTAACTTAAACCCTTTACACAATCATCAAAACACATGGTCATTCCAGACCATAGATTGCCCCAACACTGCCGCCTATCCCCGACCTTAGCGACTTCCAGCAGGACGCGGGATATCAGCATGCTAAAAGTATCCTGGCAGGGATGGAGTTCCACGACCTCCACCTGGTGCAATGCGAGGAGCTCCTTTATCGGGCCAATCTTAGTCCGAAAGTCACGACCCTTAGCCCCAGTCTTCGTAAGTTCCTTTTTGTCTCGTACATTTCCTGGTTAATGCTAACTGATGCCCTTTTATCTCTTTTTTCTAGATGACGTCATGTTTTCCCGAGTTATGAACCGGATCCTGAAGTGGGATCAGGCTAACGAACAGGCGCTGGTTCCCGCTTCAGCTTCTTCTTCTCCCGCCTCCGTCAAGGGCGGCGAGGAAGTGGCCGAGCCCTCTGGAGACTGGGAGACCGCGGAGGTTCCCCAAGATATTGGAGCGTTAGAGCTGCCAATGAACCCTGCAGGGGGTTCCCGTGCCTCTCCTGCCGAGGCACCATAGGGAGAAGTTGCACCCCCTCCCGCTGTCACACCCTCCGAGACCCAAGCTATCGAGAAAAGACAGCGGAAGCGGCTAATCCATAGGGATCGCCTCCTGAAGAGGTTGAAGAAGGGCATATCCTCGGAGTTTCTACGCTTTGCTGCCGACAAGGATGCAGCTCCCCAGCCCCCGAGAGTTCGGGAAGAACCTTCTTCCTCCGTTGTCGCTGCCCCTGCTTCCGTCGTCGACGCCTCAGTTCCTCCGACCGACCTTCCTGCTGCTCCACGTGGCAAAGAGGTGTCCAAGGACCTGCCTAGATTCCCCCTGAAGGGCTCAATGGCGAAGAAGATGACGACGGATAGTTCCCAATCCATCCGGATAAAGGGGGTCGTCTCCGAGGGTTCGCCGGTGGCTTCTAGTTCAAAGGAGGCCATCCCCGACCCGAGAGACGTTCCTAGCCAGTCGGGGTCCCTTGCTGAGGAAATTCTTTCTCCTCCCATTCTACCGGGGCGAGCAGCTGGATCAGCTCAATATCTGGGCATGCTACATCAGTCTCTGCTGACGGTGATTATACTTGAGTCATTCCTCTTTATTTCGTTGCCTTACCCTGACTGCCTTTGTCCCGCATCGTAGGTTGTCTCTAACTGTGTAGCCACAAGCCGCCTGTTGTGTTTCGGGGGAGTCACTGAAGACCTCCTCTAGCGGATGGCGACCGCCGAGGTGGAGGCTGGCCGTGCCCGCGAAGACGGCCTCCTGCAGTTGGAGGTCAGCCAAGCCCTCTGAGTGAAGATAGAGCATTATCTCAGCACCCTAATAGCTTCTGAGGACACTTTGCACGATTATAGACTCCGGGAACGCCTCGGGTCCGAGTGTTAGTAGGAGTCCTAGAGCCAATTATGTGATGATTGACTAGGGACATTTTGTATCATATTCTATTATTAATAAAGGCATGTTTGGTTATTATACTTTGTATTTGTGTCAAATAACTAAGTATAATAATGTCCTTGGGTAGTAGGTTCTTATCTATATTATATCAATTGGTTGAATCGATAGTGAGATGATGTAGAGAACACTACTCTAAACAATTCCTAGTCAAGCATTAATATTCAAGGACAATATTAATGCATGGAGACTAGCATGTAGGTTAACTGATGACTTGAGCTCACAAGTCATGGATATGTGATATCAAGTTGACAAATGAGTATACATTGGAGAATGTGTACTGAATGACCCGCCATGAGAAAGTTTCATAGATTGTCATATGAGTATCATAAACTTTCTCATGTGACTATTGGTATGAATAGTCCTTAGACCTGAAGTCACTACGGTTCCCTACATAAGGAGTTATGTACTTTGGTATCGTCAAACATCACCCGTAACAGGGTGGACTATAAAGGCGATCACTGGGTATGTAATGAATTATGCGGAGGGATGTGAGTGATGTAGATGAGATCTATCCCTCCCATATGACGGGAGTGATATCTATGGGCCCCATGATCGAGTAGGACTACTAAAACGCATGAACATGCTCAAATGAGTCAATATGAGATATTGAGCTCATTTGTTTGAGTGAGTCTACTCAGGGATCAAGAAACACAAGATTGACTGAGGATGACAAGGTCTATGCCTCATTGGTCAATCTAGATATCGAGGATAGAAGGACAAGGTCATACATTATCGTAGTCACGGAGGTTTAGTCGGATCTCGACTTTTCTTATTACTTGGGTAGCAATGATGCATTGCTAGATGCCGCTCATTGCTTATGTGTCTAAAGCGTTTAGGCACATTGCCAATGTTACGAGAACCTATTGGGTCACACACTAAGGACACGATGCTTCGGAGATTAATTGATCTTGGTTTGACTAAAATTTGATTCGAATTGGATTCATTGAGTTAGGCTCAAGTGAATCTAATTAGATTATGAGATTGAGTCTAATTTGAGTTAGACTCATTTATGTTGGTGTAATCTTGGTTAGGTCAGGGTTGACCTAGTTTGACTAGGCTCGGGTGAGCTTAGGTCTGGTAAGCCTAAGGTTGGATGTTTCGATGTTTGATAATGATGTTTGAATGTCATATGATGTTTGAATATCGTATGATGTCAAGTGGGTCAAGGTTGACTGGAGGCTTGACTGAAAAGACCTAGTGGGACTAGGCACACCTAGTGGGACTAGGTGAAGTCCAGGTGGATCGGGGAGATCGCACGCTGGCATGGGAAAAGACCTAATGGGACTAGGCACACCTAGTGGGACTATGTGAAGTCCAGGTGGATCGGGGAGATCGCACGCTGGCATGGGAAAAGACCTAGTGGGACTAGGCACACCTAGTGGGACTATGTGAAGTCCAGGTGGATCAGGGAGATCGCACGATGGCAGGGGAAAAGACAAGTCCAGATGGATCGGGGAGATCGCATGCTGGCAAGGTGGAAGTTTACCGAGAGACTAAACCTAACTCGAGGGTTAGGCGAATCTGGTTGGGAACCAGGTTGAGTCCGAGCTAGGAGCTAGGCAGTAAAAATCCAGGTTGGTCAAAGGGGTTGACCGGACACTTGGTAGGGGATCCTAGACTTATGAAAATAAGTTAGGTTGGACTCAATCGATTGGGTAATCGATTGGGTGAATCGATCAACGGATCGGTTAGGGTAGTTTGCGCGAGAGAACAGAAGGCGGCTGAATCGATTGGGTAATCGATTCAGCCTTCCCTTAATCGATTGATTAATCGATTAAGGGGTTCTTTGATCGATCAGGGTGATCGATCACTGAAGGTTGCGCGAGAGAACAGAGAGGTCATGAATCGATTGGGCAATCGATTCAGGACACTCGTAATCGATTGGGTAATCGATTATGGTTTGAAAACTAGCCGTTGAATGGATGAATCTGACGTGGTAATCGATTGGGTAATCGATTCAAAAACCCTAGGCGTCGGGTATAAAGGTTTTCACGCAGGTTTGAAGCGCAACTCTTCTTCCTCCTTCCACGCCATCTCAAGAGAAGCTTTGGGGCTTAGTGTTGCTGCACTTCCAAAGTTCTAGAGGCGATCACAAGCTTGAAGATAGCAAGGAAAGCAAAGTTTGAGCTTATCATTGTAAATCTTGTAAGATTTCATTCTTGTATTTGCTTAGATTCTTGTTGTATGTTTGTGAAAGCTTGTAAGAGGTTTCTCCACCTCAAGAAGGAGATCTTTCATAGTGTATGAGATAGTGAGGAGAGTGGACCCTTGGATTAGTCACCTCAAGGAGGTGGATACCAAGTAAAATAGAAGTGTTAGCGTTTACTCGAGTCTTCCGCCGCGACAAATCATCACGGAGCAAATCGGAGCTAATCACCCCCCCTCTAGCTCGTCTTCTGGTCCCAACAATCTAGATTAGACTCAATCACTTAATTATGGATAATATTCATTAAAGGGTTTAATAAAATATTATTTAAGAGGAAGGCTAAGAGACATTCTATTCATTAGATGAATAGAATATTAAGAGTCTCAAGTAATACCAAGAGGCTTGGTATTCATTGGGTTTTATTAGCATTAAGATGAGAGGAGCTCAAGGGACATAGACCCTTGGTATTCATTAGATGAGTATAAATACCCCCCATTGTCAAAGGCTAGAGGGTGCATCTCTCTTCCTCTTCTTTCTTTCTCCTTGTCCATAACTCCCTAGTGGAGATTCTTGTGCTTTGTAAACCATCCCAAGTTGCTAGCACAACTAAGGTGGTTCCTCTCCGAGGCGTAGATCGTGTTCGTGTGGATACGCATAGAGGCATGGACACTTGAACGTGTAAGAGATCTGGCGAATCAAAGGACTAGTGGGATAAGCGAAGGGCAAACGACAAAGGTATTCCTATAAAATAGGAATTATAGATCACTTTGTATGAATTTTTCTTTCACATGGATTGCTCGAGGGATCTTATTTCCGCTGCGATTTTAAATATTTTTACCTATAGATCCCTACACCGAGAAGAACCAAGCCTTTACTGAGGACTTGAAGAAACTGTCCCAGGAGCGGGATCAACTCCAGACTCAGACAAGGGAGCTGTCTGATCAGGTCAAGCTCCTGGAATCCTCAAATAAGACCTTAGAGGATCAGAATGAGGTACTAGAGCGCCTACTGACTTTAAAAGAATACGACGTAGAACTCTCAGCCTCTTATGTTGTCGACCTCCAAGAGAAGGTTACCCAGGCCCAGGCCAAGCTTCCGCCGCTACCCAGAAGCTCCAAGAAATGTTGGGGGCCCAGGATTACCGGCTCTGGGAGGTGACGACGTTGAAGACCGCCAAGGAGGAGGTTGAGTCCAAGCATCAGCAATAGAAGGTCGATCATGCAACCCAACTGTCCAAGGCTGAAGAGGAGTCCAAGGCTAAGTTCCTGCAGTCGGAGGAGTACGCCGAGATCTTGGCCGGGCAGGCCTTGAAGCGCCTTAAACATGGCTTTCATGGCGCTATCAGCCAGTTGGAGAAGGATCAACTGCTAAAGATAGGCTCAGACTTAAGCGCTATAACTGTCCAACGGGTCTGGAACGAGCTCACTCCTGAAGAGAAGGTATTATAGAATCCTTCCTGACCTGGGCCCTGGTTCCCTGGCCGCTCCTCGCCCGCTTTATTTTCTTCTTCTTCTTATGCTTTTTTCGTAGGATAAGTATGTAATCGTTTCGACCTTGAATGCAAGCATCACTAGTCTTCTTATGTTTTGAGTGATTTCCTACCCCCATTGAAATGTTTTTCCTCCGGCCAGTGCCCCACCTCCAAGTGAGAGCCGAGGTTCCCTTCTGCCCTAAACATCTAGGGGGCAAACACCTACATCTGAAGAAACAAGGGTTCCCCGGGGACAATAGGGTTTTGCAGCTCTTGGCCGGGCATGTGCAGCACCAAGGCCAAGCCTACTCACCGAGAGGTAGTAGGGTTTTGCAGCTCTTGGCCGGGCATGTACAGCACCGAGACCAAGCCTACTCACCGAGAGACAGTAGGGTTTTGCAGCTCTTGGCTGGGCATGTGCAACACCGAGACCAAGCCTACTAACCGAGAGCAGAAGGGTTTTGCAGCTCTTGGCCGGCCATGTGCAGCACCGAGGCCAAGGCTACTCACCGAGAGGCAGTAGG